>VUQK01030251.1:0-10375 GCA_015106715.1 Bujurquina vittata
TTTTTTTTTTTCTCTTTTTCACCTTTTTTTTTTTTTTTTTTTTTTTGCATCAGGGTTGTATTATAACAACACTGCACATTGATGCAGGTTTTTGTAACTTTTTTCTAAATCACATTCTCTCGAAAACATTTTAGAACTCTGCACATTACCTCTGTGCAGCTTTGTTTCAGGAGGGAACCGGATTGCACAACTTACATAGCATGGATTAAATTCAAAAATGTGCATTCTGGCAAGCATCCAATTTGGGAGCTTGCATACAATTTTAATGTGGTGAAATACAAATGTAGCGGGGGGTGGGGGGGTGAAAATCCCACCAATGAACAACACAATCATCACTACAGTTTCTTTTAATTCCCTCATTCACAGCCTTGATGCTGTTAGAACTAACTTGGGTAACATCTGTGTATTAATTTACCACGTGAAATAGTCCTCCATGAATGTACTACTACTCCTGTGAGGGCGACATCCTATAAAATTAACAGTGCCCAGCTGTTTTGGAAATTTCTGAGCCTTTAATCCTAAGTAATTATTGTTTGGGGGAACATTTTTTTTTTTTTTTGCATTTCTTCAATAGTGCTATGTTGTCAGATAGGAAATTTAAGGCAGAACTGCAGCAAAGATGTGGCTCGCTAAGGGCAAGTCTGGTGGAGCGGCAGCAACTTGACCATCAGCTTACAGTGTGGCTCTCAGATATTAATGATGGGGGAATCTGGGATAACAATAATAAAATGAAAAGTAAATCAAAATGCCTTAAAACTAAAAAGAAATCGACATGCCTGAAAAGAAGAACAGAAAACCTCAGTTGAAGTCAGCAAAAGAAAGTAAGCAAATACAAAGAGCTCTGAAAAGCGAAGAAAGAGAGAATGGGGAAACGGTAAAACTGGTAAAGTATGTTACAGCTCAAGAGAATGTAGGCAAAAGAAAATGTGAGAGATAATGTGGAATAGAAACAAAAAAAAATGATGAGTGGAGGCGTAAACACAGAGGAAGGAGAGGGCTTGCCAGTAGACCCAGGCTTTGGCTGTCTTTGTTATCAGTTTGCACAGAAATGTCAGAGCACTGTGACATTCTCCCCTGCAGCTTCCCCTGCTGCCCAGCCACTGCTCTGTAGCACACACACACACACACACACTGTGAGCACATGCGCACTTAAACACACAGCATGCATACACCATATGCATGTACTACAACAAAAAACAAATATAACTTTCATCATACAATCTCACGTTCTTATGGAGCTGAAGCTTTTTTTTTTTTTTATATAAGGTGGCAAAGATCAAATATTTTGTCACTGAAAAAGATGCAGTACTGTGTAAAAGTCTGGACCTGGGCCACCCCTCTTTTCTTCACATTTTGCAAGGCAAATGGAAAGTAGGTGCAGCAATTTATCAAAACCTGTGCAAAAATGCACAGAAATGCAGAGTATACGGCCGAAACAGGGTTTGTACAATTCAAACAAGCTTGAAAATCAATATTTGTTATTATCATCTTTATTCTTCAACACAGCCTGAATACTCGCAGGCAAGCGTCCTTGTGAGTCTTCAGGAAGAGCTTTCCAGGCTTCTTGAAGGACATTCCAAAGCTCTTCTCTCAATGCCAGGATGATCCCACACTCCTCCAGTGATGTTGAGGTCCGGGCTCTGGGAAGACCCATCCATGACTGATAGTGTTGCATTGTTTATTGTTGGTTTGTTTTTATCCAGGGATGCTTTTACTGCATTGGCAGTGGGATTGGGGTGACTGTCATGCTGGAAAACGAAGTGATTCGCCAATCAGATGCTTTAAAGACAGTCTCACGTGGTAGGTCGAAATATGACGGCGCCTTTCTGCATTCATAGCTCCATCAATTCTGGCGGGATCCCCAACACCACTGGCTGAAACGCAGCCCCAAACCATGACAGAGCTTCAACCGTGTTTTACAGATTCCTGTGGACACGCGCTGTACATACTGACGAGGATTTGAGACAAATTTGTAAAATTTGGATTGATTTCTCCATAAGACCTGTTGCCACTGATTATCACTCATAACTTATTGTGTTATTTGGCATACCTTCTCTCCTTGTTTATCTTCCTTAAGAAGCCATCCTATCACTGAGACCATTTCTGGTGAGGCTGTAGTGAACTGTAGCTGGATCAACTGAAGGTCCTGTCAGGGCTTTGCTGGATTTTTTCCTTATTTCTTAAGGACATGACTTTTAGATACTGTGCATCTAATGCAGCTATTTTTTAAGCTTGCTACCTCTTCTTTTGTCCTCCACTTGGGTATTTTTCTCAAAACAGCTTTTTTAAGGGTGCACTGCACACCATACTGAGATATGCCAAGTTTTTGGATAAAAGCTGTTTTTGGTTGTTTTTTTTTTTGTTGGTGCAAAAGTACAATTTTATCCCTGGCAGACTGTGTTTGGCATTTTTTGTAGCTTGAACTAAAGAAATTATGTGTTTTTGTGACAAGCTGCTATAACAAAGTGCCTAAAGATGCACAATTTAAAATTGGTTCAATGCTAAGTTATGTTCCTGAACACAGCTCAAGAGAATGTTGACGCAACACTGAAGCATTGCCTGAGTTAGATGCATTTTTTTTTTATACTTGAATGATTCATAGAGCAGTATTAAAATATAAAGAAGTGCAGGGTGGGTCAAATAATCTGTAAAATTACATCCATAATATGCAGTTTGTTTTTTTTTTAACTGAAAATCAACCACTGTAACTAAAGGCTCAGTAAGCCTGAGTAAAGGCTCCGGGGGCGGAGCCTATCACATCTGTCATAGGGCGAGAGGCAGGGTCCACCTGTACAGCTCGTCAGTAGACCCAGAGAGACAGACGACCATTCACACTCACATTCACACCTTAACCTAACCGCAGTAAAATCAAAGATACATTACTTTCTGGTAATATGCACCGAAAAAGTTCAGATCCACTTGGCTGGATTTTCCACTGCATTTTGGTCCTCCTGTAATTGGGATTTTCAACTGAGCCAAGTTAAGAAACGTGCCTCCATCCACCGTTTCCTCTCACAAGTCACTCTCTCTTCTCATGCGTCTTTACGGATAGCTTCTGCACGCACCCAAAAGAAGGATGCTACAATCAACAATTTTATAACAGAACTTAATAACATGACAATTTAAATGGGAAGAGGTTGTTTATAAGATGAAACCACAGACAAATATCCCCCAACTCTTCAGCTCCGTTCAGCTCTACAGAGCTTATTAGCGTCTTTCATCTCATTGTTTTGATTTTATGCCCAGTAACTTCACTGTTGGAGATAACACTCACTGCTCTCATAGAATTTCTTTCTTTGTCCATCAGGGGGGGAAAAAAACAGTCCTAGAAAGGCATTTTTTTTAATGGTTGCACGACCTGGTGCATACAGAGAAAAGGCCAGAGAGAAACGTTTGCTGCATAGTGCACTTAAAGTACTGAGAGAGGTTTACTGATGTCGAGACCAACGGCAGAAATCGTTAACGAATCATATTCTTTTGTGTGTGGCCTCCGCCTTCTCACAGTCTACAGCTGCTGATCAACAGGTTGTTGAATATACGATGTGAATGACTGACTTTTCACAAACACATTACTGAGGCTGAGCTGACGTGCTGAATAAGTAGACTGTTTAGTACACAGATTTGCAGGCATATGTTAAAAAAAATCGACGCTCTTCAGAACTCCATCCTTCATCTTATCTCTGAGCTCAATTAGATCTGGCATCCATGGCAACTACAGCACAAAGGAGCTGTCAGATTACACCATACTGGATAAATCAGTTCATCTACTTTGGTTTATTCAGACAGGGACTTTTTTTCTCTCTCTTTTTTTTTTTTTTTTTTTTTAATACACCATAATTTAATTGCGTTTTAAAATTTGATCAGGCAGGGCTGCAGTATGGTCTCCAACAGATGATGTCAGAGTTTACCCAGTAATCTATTTTACAAAATAAAATAATTATAAAATAAATGTATTGCTACTGAGATTGCAGAAGTCATAGTAAACTAGCAAACCAAGTCATCACTAAAAGCTAGTACAGTGGGATGATTCAGGTGTAATATGAGGGTTTTTCACCTATTAGGAGCCGAATAAGAAACTTCCCTTCTTTTCATATTTCATAGAGGCTACTGGTGCTGCTACTGGCTCAAGCATGCATTTGTGTGCACAGTGTGCACAGACGAACGTACACTGACATGTAAACCTCACACACAGACACATGTATCGCTGCAATTCCAGAAAAGCAAACCAACAACAAAAAAAAACTCCAACACATTATCAACATCATACGTGCCGGAACCACAATGTGAAACTCACACAAGTAACAGTGAAACACACACACACATGCACATGCACATGCACACGCACACACAACAACAACAAACACCCCAGCCAATTATTTGGTATTTTTCTTGACATCACAGCTCAGCAGTGAGACTTTTGACAAGATTTCTGACATCAAAATGCACTTTTGTTTTGACTGCATTATTCTAACAGGATTTAACTGTGCAACTTTGTCAGCCTATTATCTTGTTCTGTATAGCCAGTAATGACATGTTGTTGCTTACCAAATGTATACCATTGCATAAGCAATGTCACACAAGTCAGCATGAAGTTGTCAACAATTCAAAATGTCTCTATGGGAAGCTGCATGTGCGTCTGTTTGCGTGTCTCCCCTGCGCCTGCTGACGGGATCCGTCTTATCTGGGAAGCTCTGTTGGTGATTAAGGTGTTTGTGAGTTGGCTTTTTCTGTTAACAGAATGTCGTAATAAACATAGTGAGAAGTGTCATGCAATGTGAAGTGTGAATGTATTTATTTTACCATTTATCCTTTGTGATTCTAATCGTACAACTCCATATTTTACATGCGATGAACAGGCAGTCTGTATCCGTAGTCTGTATATGTCTGCCCTGAGGACAAAAAAAGGCTGAAAGAGGCTATTTTGTAGCAAATTGGTGGAAAGAAATTCAAATTCAAGTGCAACAGCGGAGGGCACACAGGTGAAGCAACGGATTCTTGTTAATTTCATCGTCAGCGCCGAGCATAGTGCAGCTATGACAGTTAAAAACACAGTATGACTTAGAAGAATTAACTTTTCTGGTATGAACTGACAAAAGTCAAAGCAAAAATAGTGACCTCTATTTTTCTTCTTAAAAGCAGCTCTTGAAACAACTCCGCCAGAAAAAAAAAATCACCATTAAAGAGAAACTTTTTCTTTTATGAGACATGCGTATGACACGTGTTCACCATGATAAACCTTTTAACAGCAAAAGACAGTTTGTGCACGATGTGACCACCTGCACAAGATATCACCAATGGTAACAATAAAGGCCATTTAAAGCAATATTTTTAAATCCTAAATTTCAGCTTTAAAGCTACACAATTTGCTTGTATACACTGTAAAGGTGGCAGTCGTGAGCAAGGTTGAACTTTCACGAATTAGAAGTAGTGTACATTCCCACTTGGATTTATTTATATTCTAGGTGAGTAAGGGCACAACTGTCACATTAAAAAAACAACAGTTATGGCAGTGACAGCAGCTCAGAGAGCAAAAAAGGAAGCTATGGTGACAAAGTGACACATACATCTAAGAGAATATCAGCATTTACAGTAGAAGCCAAAGGTGAAGAGTCTTCATAAAGCCTCTGCCAGCCATGCCTCAAAATGATTTATTTTGACCATGAGATACTGGCAGTAGAGATGGGAGGAGAATTTAGTGTCGAGCTGGAAAGTCTACAAAGTACTGCATGTGACAGTATTTATTTAAGAGGATCCATTTTTAAGAAAGAACAAAAAGCTACAGTTGAAAATGTAACCAAAATAATTTCTTGAATTAGAATTTCATATAAACTCCCTTTTTGGCAGCGTCATAAATGGTAATAATAAACATCCTTGGTGAACAAGTTGAGGAAATAATATGACAATAACGCAATGCAGAGTGTCTACATGACATCATTTCTATGTTACATTGATTATTAAAGTGTGTGCCATGTGACGCTGACTCCGTCACTACAAATACACACGCAGACCACATCATCAACACAAATGCTCCTGGCTTCAGATCCGTGGGCATCTCGAGCGTAACAATCACAGTATATGTGATATTATTGTCTAGTTAAATCAAATAAGAGCCCAGTTCGGTCCAGAGTCCTTCGATATAACAGTGTCACCTACCTGTAGGGGATCCTTCAAGCACCTTTCCTGTGTAGCGTGTTTCTTTGAAGATGGGCCGGTTGTCATTTTGGTCAATAACAATGATCTTGACTTCTTCGGGTCCCTCGATAAGGTTTCCAGCAAAGTCTGTGGTTGATACCTCCAGCTGTGCGAATGAAAAGATAAGAGAGTTTATTTTCCACCAAGAGTTCTCAGCTAACTTTCATTTCAAGAGTTGTTCACAAAACTGTCGGTTCAAAAAGATGTGCCGTTGTGCATCTTAACACCGCAACCGCTCTTCTAATAAAGAGTCATACGTGTGTCGTTTTGTACAAATACCACTGATATTTGTTGTACATCCTTCTATACATAACAATGATGCTTGATAGCTAAAACTATGCCCTTGAAATAACCAGCACCAAAATATACTCGTGACAGAAATGTTCAGGACGATGAGAACTTTTAACAGTTTGGGCTATTTTGCTAATTTGTATTTACAGTCAGTAAGTGGGTCATAGAAGTATCAAAGTACATCAGATGAATAACATGGCATGGCATATTACACCATTGCCTTTATTTTTTTTTAACAAAATTAAGCCAAAATTCAGAAGCAATCTGAAAAACTAAATACACCCCTACTGTTTCCACGGGAATTAATAGTAGCGACCAGGTTTTCATAATCAAATGCCCTCGCTTAATTGATTATCAGCGAGTGTAAGCAGCTCTATCGAAGCCGACAATGTGTGACTGCAGAGCACTCAGGTGTGTGTTAGAGCAATGGCAACGAGGAACGACATCAGCAGTGATCGTAATGAAGCACTTGCTGATGTTCATCAATCTGGGAAGGGTTATAAGGTCATTTCCAAACAATTTGAAGTCCGTCGTCCAACGGTGAGAAAGATTATCCACAAGTGGAAAACATTTAAGACAGATGGCAGGACTCCCCGGAGTGGACATCCACAGGAAAAAGGTCTGGCTGCTTTAGTACATGTAGAAACGTCTTTATACTGAATAGTAATGCTATAACGATTGTAGCATATGTTTGCATAAATGTACATGTGTAACCTGTCTCCCCTGAATGGAGCGTACATTTTTCCTTTTGGTCACTTTTTACTGTTTTACAATACACTGTTCAGAAATACAATTAATTCAATACAAATAAAACATTAAATTACATGTAAAGAAAAAAAAATGCTAATTGAAAAGCTGGCTTTTTATAAAAGGCCTTTTAATTTATCCTGATACATAAAACCTTCAAATTTACAGAGGGTGTACTTTTTTATCATAACTGTATATGATGTTCCTTTGTAGGCACTCATAAAAACACAGATAACACATAAGACAAATCCTGATGGCATAAAAGATAGGACTAATCCTGTCCTCCTTAGTTCTACCTCCTTTACCTCAGCTCCTCTTTCACTGAGGGATCTTACGTTGGCCTACATTAAATATTAATGTTTGCAGTTTCCTTATGCTGCAGTATTTCGTGTGATTCCCCCAGTTCACCTAGGGAACTGGACTCGGATAGTAGAACACAGTAAAAATATGCGCAGTATCCATTCAGCAAAGTACTATTTTCTGTTCCATTCTTTCAGCCAACTTCTTTCACTCATTTATCTAAATATTGTTTCTGTGCATCTGCAGTTACAGCAGTGATGTTAGATTTACCGTAGGGTCATTTTTATATTTGTGCTACATTTATGTATTTGTATGCTATACCCTGTAAGCTACTGTGATGATAGGTGGTGTGACTTGTTGAGTTGGTGTGACAAAGAGATGTATTTGAGTTGATGGGTCTTTACGGACTAATAAAGTTATCCCCTGTGTCAAATTGCACAGTAATCTATCAGAGTTTACAATTTAAGGACCAACATTCCCATCCAATGCAAGTCACTGAAATGTGAAAAACAAAAAGTGAATAGATCAGTTTGTAGATGAAATGTACTGGGGTAAATAATATGAGCATTTACATTGACTGTTGCATCCTTGTTTGGCTGTATTCAGTTTCATGTTCAAAGAAACTTAACACAGTTTCACACACACTTCTCTCGCACTTGTATTTTATTGCTGGCAAGAGATATCTGCTTTGCATGAGTAGCTGCACTGGTGTCAAAACACACTATGTACAGTGCATATGAATTGCTACCAAATTTGACCTACTCCAGAACATTTTTCAACAGCAAATCTTGCCAACTTAATCAGCTACATGAAGACTTACTTTGAGTACCAGTGTCAAATTAATTGGGATGGCTTAGTGTGATTACCATAAAAACAACTGCTGGCTTTATCTTGCCTATTGTGAAAGGCGTTCTCAGCAGTGTTTAGCGCATTTAGACAAACTGGGAAAGAATGTGGGTTTGTGTTCTTTAGGCTCTAACTGCATGTGTGACACATTTAAATACGATGAATTGACTGGTGCCCAAGCCTGTACCCATGACGTCAGTATCTTTATAGAATAAAAACTATGCGTAACTATCTAATTTCAATCTCAATCTCTGGCTAAAAAGAGATCAGTTCACTTCCTTTATTACTGATGCCAGGCTGCAGAGAAAGTGAGTCAAAGAGTTTCTCCTCTATCTCTAGCATCACATTATCAGTCTTTCTTCTTCCTATCAGCAATGCATGGCATCACACAACCTCCCTATCACAGGTCATTCCACTAGTCTTTCACTATCTCATTCCACTGACTTCCTCTTCCTTTGTCCTCCTATCTCTCTATCACCATAATGCCTAGAGCATATATTTTAATGGCCGTAAAGGCACACATGCAGCTGAACTAAGTGTTTTAGGTGTAAGGGGCCTAATAGTTTCATATATCATCTCATCTTTCTTCTGCCCTGGGAATGTACCATGGGAGCTTTACTTTGACTAGGGCCATTTCCCCCTCTAACTCTATCGCGCAAAACCGCTGAATCTCAACTAATGATGATCTCAACCCAACATGCGATTTCATCCCATTCGCTGCACGGCTCGCAGAGAGGCTCACACATATTAAGAGGTAAACTATTTGGCTGAGACAAGCATTTAGGGATCTACATGGCAAATGAGTTACCTTCCTACGCCAACAAGCAAACTGTATCGCCATGACTTCAGTTCCTCACGCAGACACATGCATACACACATTAATATATGCACACAGTGTAGGATTTCATCTCAGCATGTCTGAGCTCTAATGAGAACATTAGCTGTGAGGTGTCTATGCAGACTTAGATCATTTGAATGTATTATCACACCAACAGCACAGCAATAACCTGTTTAACAGAAGGAGGGAAAAGATAATCAAACACATACCGCCACAAAAGAAAAAAAAAAAAAAAGTGTGTCTTTCAAACAAAACCAGCCTACAATTGCTGATTTACACAACTTTATTTGATCCGTGCCAAAGCTACGGTGTGTGTAATGTGCAAACATCCTAGCTGTGACTCTACAGCAAACAGTATTTTTTTGTAACCACAAACTGGGAAAATGTAATGGCAGGCAAAATGTGGTGCTCCAGCCTCCCGAGAAATCAAAGAAACTATTGAAAAAATGTTCTTTGTTAAGATTAGTAAATGTGGGAAATAGAGGAGCAGCTGCATCCAGCTGTACTTTATTCATTGCTAAATGTTCCTCAACACAAATACCCATAACAATGCTCCTTGTTTCTGTTCTGACCTGGTGCCAACCGTGAAAAATGTTTTCTCTACTTGAAAAAAGTGACTCGACTGACGTGTTGTTTGCCTAACTTTTTTGTTAAAAACTAAAAGATTACTAAACGCAGAAAATATACACTATAAATGCAATGCAGATTTGATGCGATGCGTGGAGCTGGGTCAGAGGACAAAATAACAGCGGCTCTGTGCGTTGATGCAACGAACCAGAAACACAGAGAGGTTACACCGAAGTTGTACGCAGGATGCCAGTGGTCTCAAAAGCATCATTTTTTACTAAAAAACTTTCCCATCCTGCAGGATTTTGCAACAGTGGCAATTTTAATCAAATAAATTTATCAAAAAGAGCAGTGTAGCATTTCCTTCATACTCAGCTCAGCAGTGCTAATACTAGTGCTGGGTCACCTTTAAAAGCTATTTATTTTTTTATTTTTTTTTTTACATTTGTACTAAAAACAAACTGAGTCCTCAAAAATGCTTGCAGGAATCTACTTCTTCCTCCTCTTTGAGACTGTGTTAAGAAGGACTGTAGCAAAAACATGTTTATCTCTTTTTTTTTTTTTTTTTGTGACATGTGGGAATCTTTGAAATAA
>VUQK01030252.1:6587-20342 GCA_015106715.1 Bujurquina vittata
GAAAAAAAAAGCGCCCCCCCCCCCCCCCCCCCCCGAGGTCCTGTGTGACTACAAAGCTGAACAAACTATTTCACAATATTCCCCATCCAATTGTTCTTTCATGTTTTTTCTCTTCTACTTTAGAAGTCTTTGCATTTAACCCCCCCCCCTCAAAAAAAGCCCCTGAATGGCTGAGCAACTGTATATGAGCCAGTTATAGATTGGAATCAAAGAAACACAGTTTTGAGAAGAAAGCCATATAGAGGTGCACCCTGCACTCCATACTGCAGGGAGGGGTATGGAGGGACAGGGAGATGGCCATCACGTGAAGTTGGGAGGAGAGGAGTGAAGTGTGAAGTAATGAGGAAAGAATGAGGGCTGCAGCTGTGTTGTGTCCAGCGGAACACACACAACACACACAACACACACACACACACACACACAAAGTGAAGCCAGTCAGCCATGGGGACTTCAGAATGACAAATGACAAAATGACAAATGTGTCTTTAGGGAGCAGGGCAGCAGGAATTGAGTTCTGTGGGGTTAGATGAAAACACAAACCCCAAAACACACACAGAGGTGCACACGCACACATGCACACACACACACGGAAAGTTGACAGAGTGTGCGAAGATGCAGAGAGAGTGGTGTAAGAGCCAAGCGATCGATTACTGATACTGCATGAATATCCTGTCTATCTGCTATCTGTTTGTACCGTGTGTGTCTGCATCTATGTTCGATGCATATTTGTCATTGTCGCATATGTTAATGTGATAAAGAGCTGACAGGACATGCAGAGTTGCATGGAATTGCAATTCCTATGAGACTAAAAATGTCAACCAAATGAGTTGGAAAAACTCCATCATCCTGTTTTGTTTGGATTCTCGTGTAACGCACGATTTATCTGAGCTACATCTATGGTATGGAGGGTGATCTCGACTGCGCCTGTACAGAAATCTAACTAAACGCTGCAGTGACACAGGCTGAGCTTGTGCATCGTGCCAGTGGAATAACTAGTACTTTGACATGTGCCACTTTCCTCATTGTCATAGCTCTGACAATCTACAGACTCAGAGGTGGTTCTGAATTCTCATTTCCTTCCTGTGTTTTAGCAAAAAGTCACTAGTGTTCAATTTTTTATTAGCTCCAGATCCAAAACAAAGCGCTCATATTGGCTTATTACGGTAGAGTGATGGACATACACCAGCGCACACATATAAATGCAACCAATGATGATAGTGAGGATTTAATGCAGTACTATAGATTACACTTAAGGGGTCCTATGAGTCGATGGCACATGAATGGAATAACAGACAGGGCCACAGAGAGTAAGAGGAAGACAGGAAGAGAGATAAAGAGGGGAAGGAGAGATGAGAGATAAGAGGTTTGCCACCAGGGGTTATTGCCTTTCTCACACTGGGTATTGACTCACCCTATTAGGGGGTGGGCTTCTCTAGGTTGCTGTGTAGAATACATACTCACACACACACACGTCTTTCATAACTTTTGTGTTTGTATGTTTGTTGGAGTTTACATTGAGTAATTGATCAAATAGAAACAAAGTCATATGGAGCAGCAGCTGAAATATCCCGGGGCCTTGCACTAATTGGCATCTTCCCCCTGTGAGTTGTAGGGAGGGTCTCCGACAAACATGCGCACAGAACAACACACACCACTGCTGAAGGACACAGGGGCGTGAGAGAAGACCAGACAAGCAGGGAGGAAAAATGGAGAGGACGCAAAGGTATCGATCAAAAAGGTGGAGCGGCATAAATGAAAGAGAGGAAGACAGAGAGTTTCAGGCATTAGAGGAATGGGGGAGCGATGGGGTAGCTGAGGAAAACAAGTGGAGGGGAATACGGAGAGGAACCAAGCGTAATCCCCCCATGCAGAGTTTAATGGTTGCGCCCAGTGGTCGAGGATGCTGGTAGGAGGTCCCAAGGATGGATTGATCCAATCCCACAGACAGGGGTAGAAAACTTTTTGTCTTTGAGAAAGAACAGTTGAAGGGTGAAGAAAAGCGGTGAGGACAAAGACAAAGTAGAGGCAAAGGGTGAGCATGCAAAAGGAAAAGAGAGGGAGAGAATGCTGAAAGGAGATTCAAGGAGTCGAGGACCTGGGGTGGTAGGAGTAATAGGAATTATCTGCGTAATGCTGTTTGACCATGCAGAAGGTCTGGGCAATGCATAGAGAACACACTGAGTATGTCATCCAGAGTGTAATTAGAGCTAAAGAACACACAGGAGGTGCAAATAGCTGACTTATCCAGTGCACACTAAATACTGAATAATAAACACAAAGGGGCAAAAAGGAAAGAGCACGAGAATAAATAATATTAAGTGCATCTATTTTATAAATAAGCTTCTTTTTATTTTGATGTGATTTTGCTTCAAAAGATTATATTTATTTATTTTGCTATTTCTCACAAGGCCTCTGTGCAGTCCTATGAGAAAATAAATAGACCCTTACAGATTCCACAGGACCTAAGAGGCTCAAACATATTTGACTAATTGACCATCAGCGAGTATAAAAACAGCATTCAGGTGTGCGCTGACACAACGCCACATTCTTTCCCAGAGTGGACGTCCCGTAAATTCAAATCAAGGTCAGACCGTGCAATGCTCGGAGAAACTGCAACAAACCCGAGAGCTGCATCTCAGACTCCAAAAACCTCAGCTAGGATGCTAAATGTTAAAGTTCATAACTGAACAAGTACAACTTGTTTGGAAAGGCTGCCAGGAAAAAAGCCTCTTCTCTCTAAAAAGAGCACAACAACAGCGTGGCTTGGGCGTGCATCTGAACAAACCAGAAGACCTCTGGAAAAATGTTCTTTGGACAAAAGCGGAGACATCTGGCCGCCTCCATGTTTGCTGAAAACCATGCACAGCATATCAGCACAGCTCATACCAACTGTCTACACCAGGGGTGGATGGGTGATAATGTGGGCTCGCTTTGCAGCCACAGAACCGGCGCACCTTGCAGTCATTGAGTTTACTTTGAACTCCTCTGTACACCAAAGTAGTGTAGAGTCAAACGTGACAGCTGAGTCATGCACGAGGACAGAGATCACAAAACACAACCCATAAAGTACAGCAGAATGCCCGAAAAAATAAAGAATCAACATGATGCAGTGGCCCAAAGTCCAGAGCTCAACCCAAGTGAAAGGCAGTGACCGGACCTTGAGAGAATGATCTCTGTAATGCTGTTTGCAGGAACAAATGCCCACAAAACCTCAACAAACTGAAGCAAAAACAGCGGGCCAAAATTCCTCCACGACAATCAAATCAAAGCAGCTTTATTTGTACAGCGCCAATTCACAACAGACAGTCGCCTCAAGGCGCTTTGTATTGCAGGTAAAAGACACGACAACGTGAGAGACTGATAAAGCCGTACAGAAAAACTTCAAGTTATTGCTGCTAAAGCGGTTTCTTCAAACTAATGAATCAAAAGGGGGGGTTCTTTATTTTTCAGAGGGCAGCAGAGAGTCTTGTGAAGACTCTCTTTTCACACGACTGTATGTGTGAATGTTTGATGTCTGACACAGTTGGCTCAGACATCAAACAGCCTTTAACCTGCCCGCTGCAGTACAGAGGTCACGTGATCTGCAATTGAGCCAATTTGGTCCACGTGAGAATAGGACAGGTTCAGTGAATTCATCATGAATAAGTGGCTGTCCTGTGTCCTGTCTACAACATCCTCTAACCAAGCAGGAATGCAGGAAGAAAGAGAGCTTATATTTTTTAGCACATTAGTTTATCCTCACTGGCTTCATATTAAATCCAGAGCTGAAGGTAAAATCCTCCTCCTCGCACACAGTCTTAAATGATCAGGTCCCAACCTGGCTTAAAGTTCTCATCATATCATATTATCCCAATAGAGCATTTTTTCTCTCACAGCGCGGGCTTACTTGTGGTTCCCAGAATTTCCAAAAGTCGAATGAGAGGCAGAGCCTTCAGCTGCCAGTTCAACTTATACAGCGCCAAATGACAACAACAGTCGCCTTGATCAGACCGTGGGCTAGGACCTGGTGACAGTGGGAAGGAAAAACTCCCTTTTAACAGGAAGCAACCTCTGGCAGAACAGGCTCAGGGAGGGGCAGATCGGGCTCTTCTCCTGTGAAACCAGCTCTCAGCTTGCTCTCAAGCAAGAGACATCCTGTTCATTTTTAGGATAGAATCTTTCCTTTATGATACAGTTTATAGCTGCGACTGGAACAGATGACCCTGTTTTGCTGCCAGAGGCTGCTTTCCCAGCAGAAGTACATCCACCACATACAGAAGCACCAGCTTATTTAAAGCGTTCATTAACATTTAGAGGCTACGGAGCCTGTAATCTGTAAAGGCCTGCATATATTCGAGGAGTGATGAGCTATTCCATTTACTCAGAAAAAACAAACAAAAAAAAATCAGCCTTATTCAAAATAACAAGGACACACAGGAAGCCCAGATGTCCCAGTTTTCCTCTAGCACTTGAATGCACCACATGATTGAAAATGATAGACATTGATATTGATGGTATAGTTCTTGCTTGAACTATAAACTGTATACAGCAATCAAATTGACTTCATTTGAGGAAAGTGAAGATTTTGCAACAAATATTTGCATTTTTCCCAAAGGCCACTTCAATAGTTGCTGTCCTGGAAGGAGTAAGTTACATTTTTGATGATGTATATGGAGAGGTGATGGTCCCACAGAACACCACATGCTAATTCACATTACTGTAAATAAACACAGCTTCCATCCGCCCATTCTCTTCCACTTATCCTAAACACAGGTTATAAAAAAAATGCATAACTATGTGGTAAGTCTTTCCTAGTGGATTTCCAAAACCCCTTAATCTTTCATTTGCAGACCTTTCCCTTTATGTTCACAGCCCTTTCAAACACCGATAACATTTTCCCACATCCTATCCATCTCCCATCACTCACTTTTACCACCATCCCTTCATCCCTTTCCTCCTCCTCCTCCTGGTGTAAATCACATCAGTGAGCGGAGCAGAGCAGCAAAATCCCTTCTTTCTGAGGGAGGAGATTAGGAGTGAGCACAGACAACTGGATTTAAATAAAGATCACCTTCCCTACAGCGCACATATCCTGAAACTGAGCAGGGATGGATTCGCTGTGGGCATTTAGCATGTGTGTAAGGACACTAAACGAGAGCAGAGGATGTAGTATGTCTTTCTATGTGTGTACGTGTACATTTCTGTAGATCTACTGCACCCCCCCCATTCCCCCAACATTCAGCAGGAAGTAAGCATTTTATAAGAACTGACCGTGATGTGCAGACAAAGCATTCTCATTTGATCCTACCAAGCAGACTTTGACCCTCAGTAACAGACGCTGCGCCCATCTAAAGATTTAAGGGAGAATGATGCCGTGCAGGTTACGCAGCCGTTTGAGGCAGAACGGAAAAATAGGACTGAAAAAGCTTGTTACCTGAGGAATCTCGAAGCGCAATCAGTATACATGTTAAGAAACCGTAAGCTGAATAATAGGAATTCCTCTGTACAATGATGTTCACATTGTGCAACTTTGCCTTTTCTTTAGAATAAGAATAGCTTAATTGGAGCTCTGCTGATGGCTAATTTTGATATATGACGTCACAATCTGACTCCAAGACAATCAAAATGAGCAAAAATGAACAGTGATCAATAGAAAAAGTTTATCAGTTTAAAAAAAAAAAAAACTTTGACTGTTGGACTTTTGAAAATGTCACCTTAGGGTTTGGAGGATGTTTCTTTTTAATCCCACAGGGAACCCACTGGCTGTTGTCTGCTAACACAGCCTCTGGGGACATGGGACAATATTTTGAGCCAGCCGGTGTGCGGTGAAGAGTTCCTGTTCTGTGTGCCCGTCTCTGCTGCATTTCAGCAAATGTGTCTTTTTGGCCGTTTATGTGGATCGTTTACCTGCATGCAAACAAAGCCTGCTTAAAGGTGATTGGTCTGATTGGTGCCTGCTGACTCTGCATATTCATATATATGCCAGATTAAAAATAATAACACCATAATGAGAATGAAATTCTGGGCTTAGAAAACAGCCGTTACAATCAAACTACCAGCTTGGTTAAACAGTGCAGCGGCAGCACAATCCTTTGGACATGTATGCATATGAGCAAATAAATACACAAAGTACAAATACCACACCACAAAGTCACACAAAGGAACAAACAAAGGCACAAACCAGGGCTAAAATCAGAGCCCTTAACATGCATTATTAATAATATACACCAGGTTTCAGAGGATTAACAGGCCAGGACTCGAAATGAGTCACAGGCCTGTTTCTGTAAGACTGAATTCAAAATTACAAGAGCACTGCTATGTTTTAAGCACACTTCTAAAGGAGACACTTATACCTCCTCAGCATGGATGACAATATATCAGATTCTTCACAGTTTATCCTCCATTTATAGAGAACCTCTTTGTAGTGTGATCACAGGCAGTTTGTGCATTCATTTAGAGTGTTAAGGTATGCTTCTCTCAATGCCACTCAGTTTACATTGCCTTAATGAGCATAAGAGGCACTTTTTCATCTCACAGTTTATTTGATCTGCTCTAAAACAATGCAGTCAGCACACTCCAATTGCATAGATGAGAAACCTCTCAAATCCATCAATTTGTGGCTTACAAGCTCCTGTGCTCGGGGTGTCTGAAAATCTTATATCTTATTCTGTTTCATGTCCTCGAGCCAAGCCGGCCTTTCAGCAGGGGCAATGTCACGACACCACTTTTGCTGGCTAAAGTGATGCATGTTAAAATTTGATGAGGCCTTTCTGAAATGAACCTAAAATGTTGAGGTCCTGGCCTCAATCAAAACGAGGCAGGTGAGAGGCGGACAGCAGCTTACTGGGGCTCAAATCTGTGTGGTGATATAAACAGCAGCAGAGCAGGGGAAGGAAGGAGGATTAAAAAAAAGGGGCTTCACACTGTAGCTTCTCTTAAGGGGGTAAATGGAGGGGAAGAGGAAGGAAGGAAGGAAGGACGAGTATTTACAAAGATTTATGATTAGGTGTAAAGTGGAAGCAGCAGGAGCTCACTTAGGCATGCAGCGTATAGAAGGAGACAGACTAAGGCAAAGATTGAAACAATTAAAGGCAGAGGTTAATCACATTGCCACGGACAGCAGTGAGCGTCACAGCTCAGGAAGGGAAAGAAAGTTACTAAAAGGCTTCATGCACCACCGAACTGAAAGAGAGTATAAAGTGTGTGAAAAAGCACAGCGAGAAAGACAGATTTTTTAAGAAGGAAGAAGGGGACAGATACGAGAAGAAGTGTTGTTCTGCTTGCCGGCCAGGTCCTACTCTGGCCCATGATTCATTGCAAATGAAATGTCACCCTGGCAGGCAGTAATGCAGGCCGGCCCACTCCCCTGCAGCCTAATTGAATTTTACAGCCATATAAACAACAGTCAGCCAGCACAGAGAGGGGGAGAGAGAAAGAGACAAAGGGAGTGAGAGAGAGGGGTGTAAGTTATCGATGCTGGTGTTTATAGGTGGGAGCTTCTGATGTGCCATCAGAGAGCATGTAAGGGCCCCGAGGGAGCTATAGCACAAAGCACACAGATGGAGTGAACGCCAAAGCAGGCTTGCCACTAACACGACTCCCCGAAGAGACACACGGGTGCGCATATAATCACGACAGAACCACTTTTACATACATATCTGCTAATACTCCAGGATGCTCTTTAGCAGAAGTGCACAAGTCACTGAACTTCAATAAAAGCCATGGACTTTATCGGGCCTGAAGTTTAGGGAAAAAGGAAACAAAATCAGAATTGAAAAATGTCGGTTCATGGAAAAGACTAAGAGGTCAACAAGTTTTATTTCTTAGTGTCTCATAATACTTTTCAAGGGTTTTTTTTTTTTCAGTAAGAAATGAGGAGATGGATATCTACTTCATAACATCTTTGGAAATAAAAAGTGCATGCAGAATCCTCCTCCCTGACATTTCACTGCACACTCTCCTCCAGTGTGTTCTCCCCTGTTGGATAAGTAAGATGTGCTGGCAGAGCTTTTTTCTGCAGATGACAGCCACTGAGGACAGTATAGAAACAATCAGCAGTGTCCCCTCAGGCAGCCCTGGGGTCCAGGTCAATTTGTCCTATGCTAACAGAGGACATCACTTCCGTGACAGGCAGGCGCGTTGGCAGAGAGACAAAAAGGTATCTGCTGCAGCAGAACAGACTGCACTGAACACAGCGGAGAATGAACGAGTCAAACTGAGCGGATGAAAGCATTTCTCTTTAATACGAGGCACGCTTGAAAATGTGTTTTATTAAGGGGTGCATTTCTTTCCTTTCACTGACATTAACTTAGTCTTATTCAGAAAAGATACATGAAATAATCACTTGCAATCCTTTGACACCAAATGCAAAAATATAATTCCATGAAACGAGGATTGTTTGGTAAAAACCAACATGACAGTATGCTTACTCAGGTACAATTTTATACTTCATTTATGTTAGCTGCACAGTTAAACCTGCTGAGCGTCGGTTTCACCCCCGTGCAGATGGACAGCTCGAGGGGCAAGAAAATCTAAAGAGGAGAAAGCAGGAGCCTTTCCTTCATCTGTTGCCGCTGTCTTCCTGACGAGTGCAGTTACCACCTGCAGAGATTTTGGAGAAAACGGTGATGGCGAAGCTAAGGCAGGTATGCTCTTTGGAAAATCAAGAGGGAGTATTGCCTCGAGCAGCTGACAGCAAGAAGTGGGACTCCCTCGCATCACTCTGCGGCTCGCAAACACTGAAACTGTAATATGTAGGCCTTGATTCGTCGCCTAAAAGAGCTGAAAATTGAAGTTTTATTTGCAACAAATTCTGATTTTTACAATAGTTTACATGTTATATATTATTATTTAATATTTTAATTATTTTTTATCTTGTTGAAATGTGTGTTTATCATGTTATCTTTTATTTTAGTGTAATATATAAAATTCTACCTATTTAAGCTCTTTGTATATAGCTGTGTTTAATTTAATTCCACCTTTTTAAGTGGTAATCAAATAATTTCCCATATCTGGGATAGCTAAAGTATAACGTATCCCATCTTATCTTAGCTTAAATTTACTTTCCTTTTAAAATTTAGCAAAGATCATATATATACTGTAACTCCGGTGTACTATCTGTAGCATTAACAGGAGGTTAGTTGAGGCTGTAGATGGAAACAAGGCCAACAGGCATCTAAAAGGAATGAAAACCTTCCAGGAAAAGTAACGATGTGCAAAATATTTGCATTTCACTTTTATTTGTGGTCTTCCTGATAGATGGCACAGTTGAGCCAGTTGTTTAGCAATCTGATTGGTCAGCATCTTCAGTGAATTGTTATAGTAAGAAATACATTTCCATATCACTCTAATCAAAAGATTAATATTTCAGTCTGCGGTTACTTAAATGTGGCAGAATGGCTCTATTTGGGACCCGCCCGGCCCCTCCGCAGAGCCTGTACAGAACAGAGCAGGCGGGGTGGAGTTAGGTTGTTAATCAGCCTGCAGATGGGCAAGAACCGTGAGCAGGTTTACACCTCCCTATATGAGGTGGCCAGTTGGATGTGCGCAGCGCTATAGGCTGGATATTAGCTGAAGCTGGCTGGCACTGAGAACCGCTGACCTGCCGGTACTGTGGCTGAGCTTGAACGTGTGGCCTGCTTGAACGCCGTGTTTTGTGTATTTTACTTAATAGTTTTCCAGAAATTCTTAACCTTTCAAATTTGCCATTTTCTAAGCCAGTGGATTGATACTGTAACTGTAAACTCGAGACCAGGACTGAGTTCACTCTTGTTTAATATTTAATGCCCCCCCCCCCATTTCTTCTCAACTCTTAGCTACGGTATATCCTATCAAATAATAAAGAGATTCTTTGGCCGTGCACCCTGAGCATCAATGACATTATCTCAGGCTCCAAAACTACTGTACTTCCCATTTGGTGGTGAAATCTAACTCCAGTGCTTCCATTGTGTCTCCGATGTGTTTCCTGCAAAGTGTTCCTTTCTTAACAGCTACCAAATGTGTCTGTCAGTCATCCTGACTGCTTATTCATATAACTACTTAACAGCTAGTCTGTTTGTTTTTTCCCCCTGGCCATCTGTCTTTCTGTCTAATAGTTTACCGTCTACCTCTATCTGGCTTACAACTGCTGCCTCATAAACTGGGATGAGATTTATCCTCGTGCCGAATGAGAATAACGACACAGAATAGATGAAGCTGGCTAGACAGTGACGACGATTCTGCGTGTGTGTGCAAGCATGTGCATGCATTAGGATGGAAAAGACTGAATGCATGAGCTGCAGAGTTAGCTGGTGAGACAATAAGTATCCATCACATTACTGTATCCTTGCAACAGGAGCTGTCTAATATTTAACTGATGTGTCTTTCATGCATGTTGGAAACTACTGCACATCTGCCGGTGACAGAGGGCATGGGAGCTTTTTTCACATTTTAAAAAAATGCACTCGCGTGTGTGTTTTCATGACATGTTCCCAGCTCAGCAGGACGCCAGTACTCCCTGCTGACTATGACCTTCCCTCCAAGCAGGCAGCCCTGTTTCTCTCCTTCCCCGCCCCCTCTGTCCCTCCAAAATCCCTCCATTCTGCTGTCTCCCCTTGCCTTCAGTCATACGTCCTTACTCCTTCCCTCTATCCTTGCCTCTGTCAGCCCTTGATCCACCCATCCCGCTCTCTTCGTCAGACTGGATGATGCTTTGAGACCTTGATCCAGAGCACAGAAAGGGGCTTCATAAATACACCATCCATCACCGCCGGCAGGGCCAGTTAAAACCGCATGGCACACGAACCGTCGGCTTTAGAGGCGTGTGCGTCTTGTGGCTTTTCTGTGCCAAAATAGTGTATACACCCATGATATATGCAGCACAGCCAAAAAAAACAAAAGGTACGTGATCAGTCAACTGTGTTGTGTACACGGAGCTCGTGGACGAGCTTTCATGTGCAATGACAAAGAGCACTGCAAACATTATGGACACAGAAAAACAGTCCACACAATCATTCACACAATCGTAACACACAAAACGAGGACAACACCAAAGAGACCAAACAACGTGACGCACGCCTTGTGCATACACATGTATGTTGTGCGTGAGCTGGTCAACCAAACAGTCCCTTTTCTCGAGGTGTATTTTACAAGATGCAAGTCTGCATTTGCGTTTGTGTGTCTGTGTGTGCTGCCCGGCTAAAAGCGTACATGAACACGCGTGTTTGAACTTGTGTTTTCCCCGTGTCTGATTTTTCAATCTGTGTAAACACGGCGATGGTTCGCTGCACCACACAGTCTCTCACTGTTCCGCCCTCTCGGTGTGTCGTGTGTGATGGATGCTAGAGAGGGAAAATGACTAATTCAACAGTAGATTTACATTGTTCTGGATGGTGAGCAGCACAACACAACGAGCCGCAGTGAGAAAGTGCGGGGAAAAGTCAAACGCACCCTGAAAACTCTACTGGCGCTTATAAATGCAGTTTAAATGCACTCACGTCACGCACAGCTTTCCACGTGGAGCCCGGGTTCAACGTTTTCTGGGAGATCAGAGCTGAGCCAAAGTGTAAGGGAGGTAAGTAGACAGTCATTACCTCATTAGAGGGTGGTCATTTCATCTCCCTGAAGGGAAATATTAAGTGTGTTTCAGGCTTAAAATGGCAATAAAATTCTGCATTAGGAGGCAGGAGGGGAAGTGAAGGCCTGCACTTTGGACTTCACAATTGTTTGGCTTTTACTTTCATTTTGAAGAACTACTCGGCTCCACTATCACGTTTGCATACTGTATGCTTAGGTCTGGACATGAATACTGCAGTTTGGGTCAAAATACACAAAGTGAACCTCATGTTTTAGTGTCTCCTGTATGACTGGGTCGCTTTCTTTTGATTTTGTTTGATTGACCTTATTTAAGGGAGGGGAAGTTAAGATGAGTATGAACAACTGGCATGAAATTAAGACGAACCGCAGTGAGTGAGATGGAGGTTTGGCTTTTTTAATTCCTTAGAGACGCTTCTTAAAAGATCTGACTTCATCTATTCAGACTGTGTGCCCAGTTTTCCTCCTTGCTCCTCGCCGGTTTCAGGACATCACGAGAAATTAAACCTCATCGAGCCAAACCACCAAAGCACATTTCAAACACAAGTTGCAAATAGCTTCAGGCTGAAACTGAAACTGCAGGTATAAGCCCGTCCAAAGTCATTTTTTTCTAACTCATTTACAGATCTCAAGCTTGATATTAGAATCCAGTGGCGCTGTAGTAACCCTGCGTCCTCTCTCTTCCTCCCTCAGTGGCCCATCTCTCTCTCGCTGGAACCTCCACCCCACCTAACGCCCCCAATCTCTCAATGTGCCAATTGGACCAGAGGCCCTGCAGGAGACCTCAATACCACTGCACAGTGGAAATGTCACCCATAACACTCCCCTCAGGATGCCAATCACTTCACACTGCTCCCCACTGTGAGCATTTGTGTGCGTGTGTCAGAGAGAGAGGAAGCAAACGATCGAGGGCCACGTCCATGTGTATAAAGAGACCATGAAACAATTATTGCCAGTGTGACAAAATCCCTCATAACTCCACCAGAATATAAAATTAGATTTTGCCAAAGTGTACGTCTAGATTTATGGATTTTGCTCAGTGGTGTGTGAGAATCGGAGTGTAATGAGCCTGCCCATCCGAGAGGATTATGGGTTGTCTGGTTAATATAAGGACTACAGGTGTTTGTGGAAGTGCACATGATTACACATCAAAACAATGAGAGTGTGGCTGCGTGAGTGTGCTGAGTGATAAACAGGCCTTAGTTAGGCGTGAAGGCAGAAACAGATGGAGTCGGCTATGGACAAATAACACACATGAGCCTGCGAGGGAGTGGGAGGAAGCCCGTGTCTGAGCACGCATATGTAGTGTTGGATTTTTGTGTGTGCTTGGGAGAATGCATGGATGGAGTATATGGATATGCAAATGCACGTGCCTAAGAAATCTTCATGTACATGTACATGGGTATATTTGGCGTCCGTGCATTAGTGTGTGTTGAATTTGGAGCGCAGCGGTGCAGGTTTCCCGGGAAATGCCGTCTATTTCATTGGTATGTGGGTTGAGTTGTGTGACTGCGGACCAGTGTGTACAAGGGAGGGCACGTGATGGGGAGGGTGATGACGGATGACAGCAAAATGAGGAAGGCAGGGGGGATGGAAAGCTAAGCTGGGGAAGGCTGGCATGCCAGGCGCACTGTGGAGCCAGGGGGGGCGGGCACTCTGTCCTCATGGCGGGGCCCTCTGTCGAGCTGTGAATACAGAGACAACAGCCGGCACACACAGACACACACACGCAGAGTAGCTGCAAACAGGGAAGGCAGCACAGCTCCTCGCATGCAGACGCACAATGTAAACGTTTGCCTCGACGCGTCATGAAGCAGGGCAGGTTTCTGAGGATTTACTCTGATTAAAAAACAACAGCCAACTCTGCGTTAAAGAGAATATCAAGATTTTTAGTCTTTAGGGATGAAAGCGTCACTTTATCAAAGTAAAAGACAACTCAGTTTTTAGTGTCAGTCCTGAAGCTCCCTCTGACACTACTGAGGAATACGAAGGAATCTGAACGGGGGTTACACGGTGACACCGTTATCCTTGTGGGGGCTATCTTTGAGTGTTTTTTACACACACACACACACACACACACACACACACACACACACGCATGCTAGCGCGGCTGGTTGTGTATCACTCTGTGTTAGCACCTATGGACACACCAGTCCCAACAACCCCGTGTGCGAATCAATTCAGCTGTATTAAACCGGGGGGGGG
>VUQK01030252.1:38415-52440 GCA_015106715.1 Bujurquina vittata
GGCGTTTAACAGGAGTGGGATTTTAAAAATATCTATAAACCAAAAAAAAGAAGATTTAAAAAAAAAAAAAAAAAAACACACCACAGGCATCTGGCCTGACATGCTTGTAAGTAAACATTACAGCTTTCACCACTCTGAGTGACCAGCACGCTTTAACCAGGCATTAACGTCTCTCAGTCACACCTCACTGACGTTACAGCTCACCTGTGGTAACCAGCATGCACTGCAACCAAAATATGTTCAACTACTTAATAGAAGTATGTGAACATGAGCAGGAGAAGGTGGTCAGATTCAGAACATTCTAGGATGGGTAAACATAATCAAATATGCAGTTACAACATGACAACTTTATCTGCTGTAGGTCTGCAGAAACTCCAGGGTGTGTGACTCCAGCTTACAAACCCTGACCTGTGACCTCAGGGGTCCAAGAAAGAAGCTCAACATAAAAAAAACTGTTCTGTATCTAAATTAGTTACAATTACAACCATGAAACACAAACAGTATGGATGTCTGCTGTCCACTTAAACATCTTCAGACCAAACTTCCACAGAGAAATAATTCACTGTAAGGCAGCAGAATCAATGCACCTTTCACCACATTAAAATACAAATCATCTTCAATCTGGCTGCTCCTTCTAGGGGGCACCACAGCAGCTCATCTGCCTCCATTTCACCCTATCCCAGCATCCTCCTCTGTCACACCAACCCTCTGGATGTCCTTCACTACATCCATGAACTTCCTCTGAGGTCTTCCTCTTTTCCTCCTGCCTGGCAGCTCCATCTTCATCATCCTTCCTCCAGTATAGCCACTCTCCCGCCTCTGCACAAGTCCAAAACATCTCAGCCTCTCTGACTCTGAGCTGTCCCTCTGATGGACTTATTTCTAATCCAGTCCATCCTGCTCACTCCCAATGAAGATCTGAACATCTTCAGCTCAGCCTCCTGTCTTTGTGTCAGAGCCACAAACCATGTCTCCAAACCATCTAGCTCAGCAGGTCTCAGTAGCTACTAAATTACCTACGCTGATCAGCCATCATGGTGTCAGGTGCTCCTCACAGGCAATAATCAATGTTTAGCCCAAATATGCATTTTTCTTTAGTCACATCTGGCCCAGACACAGGTGAGTCTGCCTGCAGCAGCTCAGCCACAGGGAGACCTGATAATAAGCCAGATGTCAGCTGTGTCATGGTTCTGGCCACAAAACACCCGCCAGGGGCGTAACTGAGCTATAGGTGTGCAATGCAGCCCAGGTGAGTCCAAGCTGTGTCTGCTATCTAAAGCTCCTTCTGTGGTTACACTCAAACCAATCAAACGCTGCCCCTGCTGCCGTAATGTTACAGTACACACTGTTTACATCCAAAGGCAGGTGGCTCAGTTCAAACAGCAGCAGATGCATCAAAACTCACATCTCCAAAAACATTTTCAAACAGAACACAAAGCAGCAGAAAGTTCAGCTCCTATGAGTGACACAGTAATCCAGCAGACCAGCACCTACAGTGCTTCAAACACTAAAATCACTGTGCAGATGTCAGACAATGAATATGCTGCAGATGTGTGCGTGTCTCAGGCTGAGCTGCAGAATAAAAGCCTGCTTCTCTGAGTAGAAACCAAACAGAGGGTGGCAGGAGTCCAGTAAGTTTTTATAAGAGGTAAAAATGTTAAAAATGTCTCTGGGAGCAATAAATCAGGACGCTGCAGTTTTCTAACATTCAGAAACCTCCACGGGTCATTCCCTGCATAGCGAAGCATCGATCGCCAAACTGAGTGATTCAGCAGCACGAGAAGAAACACTCTGACCCTCCGAGCTCACGAGATGCTGAGAAAAACTGACCACAAGTGTGACAAAGCCTCGGCGCAGAGTCTCACACACTGCTAATGTGAATAAACCCAAACGCGGTTCTTACTGTGATCGTGGAGCTGTCCGTGAGTCCCACCTGACGAGCTGTCAGTCGCCTCGCTGCAGGACAGTTAGAGCGAGAAGCCACAGGAAGTCGGCGGTGCAGCAAGCAAGAAAAACAGAGCTTTCATTTCCACTTTGTGAGCGAGTGAAACATGCAGCTGAGGAGGAAGGAAGGTATGAAAAGAGGATTTTTTTTTTATTTCCCCTGAAGAAGAAAAGGTGACAACAAACAGGAAGTGAGTGTGTGCGAGTGATGATCTGTGTGTCAAAGCTGCGTGGTAACTGGTACCAGGGGGCTGGGGTGTCACAGTGGTTCTTTGTCTCCGCAGGGTGTCACGCACTGGTCAGTCAGTGACATCAATGTCACATGACTGCCTGCCACTGCAGTTCCTCTCCCACAAATTTTCCCATCAGTCTGGTGGAAAGTAAAGGTCTCACGTTTCCACATTACTGAGCACGAATGAAGGGAAGAAGAGGCAGCATGATATGGTTTCAGGTTACCTGAGGCACCAGGTGATGAAGGTGGTTCACTTCTTGCAAGGTAAATCACCATGGTAACTGATGCTGCAGGCCTAAGCTACTCTGGAGTAGGTTAGGTTCAGGATTAGGTATGAAATCACCACCTACTGACCAATCAGACCTCTGAAAAATAGCATCAGCTTTCATGGAGATCCCTGCAGACAGTCAGAGGGTCTGAAGTCTTTGTGTGTGTCCGATGAGCAGCAGTTTAATTACTCATTAAGGACAATCACGTGACCCTGAAACTGTGGGTCACATCAGGAAGCAGTCTAATCCTACGTTTGTAGTCAGTTTTTATATTTTTGATTTCCTGTCAGAGCGTTAAACTGCACCGCGGCTGCAGCTCAATCAATCAAAGCCGGCAGTCTCAAACTTCCCTCTCTGTCCACCTCGGGACGTTTCCCGGTCTGCAGGGCCGGTGTCCCTGTTACTGTATGCACCCTGCTTATTTGTAAGAGTCAGCTCATATCATACTGTATGCATGGAGAGCAGATTGGAAGGCAATTTATCCGAGGCAGACTTACAAGCACGCATACAAACTCACTTCCCAACTGGAAACTCAGATTTAACCCAAATAAAACCCTAACCATTAACTCTGTTATTTCCTTTAACTCCGATATCCTAGACACTTGCATTTAGTAAAAGGATTGCTGTTCGGCTGTACTGTATGTGGGAATGCCTCCTCATACGTTCCGTACAATTAGACGTTGACGGATACGTGCCGCTTCATAGATTAAAGGGCAGGATGTCAGCTTGCTCTCAGAAAACAAGCTCAGCGAGTTCTGGAGCTTCGGGAAAGTCTTCTGCAGCTTTCTGAGGAATAACTGAATAGGAATAGGAATAACTGCTGAGGCAGATGAGTGGAAGGAAGACCATCATCACCACAATCACTGGGTACTGGTCACCCAGCTGTGTTCTCTGCTTCTTTGTACAGACCTTTTTCTTCTGTGTTATCTCTAAAACAAAGTCAAGTTTATTTCTACGGGACACTTAGGAGCATTTGTTCAGCAGACCTCAGTGATCTAGTGGGAATGTGGAAACTTAAAAGATCAGAGAGGTAAGAAGGCACTAACTCATGCAAAGTCTTTAAAACAAATATTATAACCTTAAAGTCAATTCTTAAACTGACTGGCAACCAGTGCAGGGAAGCTAATATGGGGGGATATGTGGTCTTGCTTTTGAGTGCCAGTTACAAACCGTGCTGCAGTGTGTTGGCCTAGCTGTAGTTGGTGAAGTAGCAAAAGACTGATATCTGAATAAAGACTATTACAATAGTCAAGTTGAGATGAAATGAAGGCATGAACAGCCCTCTCAAAGTCTCTGAAACAGAGGAATCGCTTCACCTGTTTGTCAAAAGTCAGAATACTGTCAAAGATCACTACGAGGTTCCTCGCAAAGATTTTATTATAAATCTTAGGAGATCAGGAGTACCAATGACCTCTGTTTTCTGCTCATTCAAATTAATAAAATTTAAAGCCATCCATGTCTTAATATCTTCCAAACAGTCCAATAAGGCCTTCAGAGGACTCAGAACTACGTATCAGAGACAGGTAGAAGTGCGAACTTTTTAAAGTTGACCCCAAGAGCAGCATATATATTGATTAAAAAAAAGAACTGAGCCAAGGATATAAATATGTATGTTAAATGCATCATGGTGAGAAACTAGATGTCAGGAGGAACTGTGTCTATTATTTGTCCTGAGGAGGTCCTGAGTGTCGCTGACAGAAGCCGATGTTCTGCTCCAGCAGCTCAGAGGCTCCATCGTCCTCAGACTCCCCACAGCACCCAGCTGTGGCCACACAGCTGACTCGTGATAAATCCTGAAAGACGAGAACGAGCGTGGTCAAGTTCTTCAGTGAGGAGTAGCAAAGCCCTCCTCACGTCTGAAGCTCTCGGGCTGCAAACAGATCTCTGGGCTTCCATGTCACTCATTTTTGCTGCTGTTCTGACTGCAGAGAAACCGCAGCCTTAGTTACCACTGTCAAACGTGTATTTAGGGGAACTCCAGCAGAGACGCACAAACACACTGTGATGTGTTCACTGACACACACGTCACAGGAAAATGCAGCTTCAGTTTCAACAGTAACAGCCTTCAGCTGATCCAGGCTAACACTCTCTGACCTAATTCATCAGTCTAGCTGCAAGATGGAAACCATGCTGAACCACTGTGACAGCATGGTCTCCATCATCAGGTCATGATCACAGGCAGCTTCTCTGATGTGTGTCTCTGTTAAACTGGCTTCAGTCCATGTGACTGTGAAGCTCCTGCTCTCATATCCTGAACGGTACTCAGGCTGCGTCCCTCAGACTCAGAAACCCAACAGCAGGCCGAGCTATTTAAAGCGTGGTCAGAAAGCCCCGGGATGGTCTGTGACGTTGCGGCTGCTCTTTAAACTCCAACAGCCGGATTATTCCCCGCAGACAGCACAGCTCGGAGTGAGAGAAGGAAGGAGATTCAAGTACACACAGTCTAAATTTAGTCTGTCCACAGAGCGCCAGCAGCATCGGGGGCTCCGAGGACACACCGCCAGTTTCCAAAATTAAGTCACATGATGATGATGCAGCAACCGTGACGAAGAAGAACAACCAACAAACAAACAGCCGGCTGGACGAAGGCTCAGCTGTCTGCTTCATTCAGACCTCACACTCCTGTTCTGGTCCATGACACTGATAACGTCACTGCCGCGCAGGTCTGAATGACCTGAGTGAAGCTCGAATGATCAAAAACAAGCTTTATTCTCATATCAGAGAGAGATATCAGTTTAACCAACACGTCACAGCAAATGCTGCAGGAATAGCCCATCAGCATTTATTTCATGGTCTGCATCAAACATCTTGTTTGATTGTTGGAGCAGTTCAAAAGCTCACAGTGTCACCAGAAATTTTAACATTTCAGACGTTAAATGAGCAGACATGAAGCTCAGGGTCACAACTTTTTCACACCGAGTAATCTGAACCACATACCTGATGTGGGTGGACCGTCTCAAAACTTCTCTTTGCTAACGTTTTCTTCATATGACGGCACTGGCTGACCTCAGCGTGTTTTCATTCAGAACAGTTAAATTAGTGACGCTCCCATTTAAAGGAGAGGAAACAACCTGAGCACAGTGAGAAGATCAGCCAGATGTGAACGCCCTGTTCAGTCAGGAAACACAAAGCGTAACGCAGGAAGTGAAACGCTGTTCTGCAGACATTAAAGTTCTGCGTGGCGTCTCACGCTTGCAAACCTTCACCTCATCATCTGAAACCTTTCTGCATCTAATATGAGCGTCATATTAACCTGAATGATGTCAGCAGAGCTGGGCTCTGGCCCAGGTGAGCACCTGAACCAGAAGAACTAAAAAAGGATCAAATGTGCAGTAAACATGGAGGAAAGAGGAAGAAGCCGGACACAGAGGTGGATTTCAGAGGACATCCTGAAACTGGATCCCTGTGTCTGTGTGTGTCTGTGTACTCAGGTGAAGGTGGCAGCTGACAGCTTGTTGATTCAGCAATAAACTGGAGGACAAACAGTGAGAGAGGCTGAAAATATACAGAAGGTGGAAGGAAAGCACCTGACACACACACACACACACACACACACACGAGCACAGGTGAGTCATTACAATAAAAACACAGAGACAGAAATCTGAGAATGACCAGAACATCTGCAGCTGTTTTCACTAAGCACCAAACCTGCAGTTCCTCTAACGTCCACCGGAGGACAACGCCCTGTGCAAATAAGACCGCGCGCAGATAAAATAAACCAAGACGGCACCCAAAACATCAAGTGTGCGTCTGATGTTCACATTGACTTCCTAAGGGAGCAAAGTGAATCGCCTGTGTGGCTGCCATAATAAGAGCCAGCGTAGCATTGAATAGTCTGAAAATGAAATGACCTCCAACCTCTTCTCTCTAACCACTTTTCCTCAACCTCGATGTGAAACATTATGTGATCCTCACAACTGCAACGTCCATCTTCTGAATGCTGTAGTTCCTGTTGGTGTGATGACATCAGCTGGCATCTTGTTCGCTCATAACCAGCTGCTGTTCTTTAGCCGGCTCGTTGTGAGCTGTCGAGACTCAAAGCTTCCAGAAAGTTCAGTTTGTCTCGTCAGGCCTCAGAATATTTTCCTTAAAGTTTTGGTGATCATGAAGATGTTTGTTGGTAAATGTAAGACGAGTCTTTCTTGTTGGTCAGCAGTGGTTTTCTCCTTGGAGATCTCCCATGGAGGCCATTTTTACCCAGTCTCTTTCTTATTGTTGAATCATCAACTCTGACCTTAACTGAGCCAAGCAAGGCCTACAGTTCTTTAAATGTTGTTCTTGGTTCTTCGTTGAGCTGAAGGATGAGTCATCGATGCACTCTTGGAGTTATTTTGGTAGGCTGGCCGCTCCTGGGAAGGTTCCGCACTGTTCCAGGTTTTGTCCACGTGTGGATAACGACTCTCACTGTGGTTCTCTGGAGTCACATAGCCTTAGAAACGTCTTTGTAACCCTTCCCAGACTGATAGATGTCAGTGAATTTGTTTCTCAGCTGGTTCTTTAGATCGTAGCATGATGTGCTGTTCTTCGAGAGCCGGCTTCACTTTGCCAGACACGTCCTGCTATCATTCAGCAGATCTGCAGTAATCAAGCCCGAGTGTAGCAGTGACACTGAACCCACCTTTCTAAAAAATTTAGTTAATCATGATTTTGTGAGAGGACAGTGAGCAGGTAGGTTTGGAGAGCTTTCTTCCCTTAATAAATAAAATCATCATGAATTTTGTATTTATTTGGGGTCTTTATTTATTCAATGATCTGAAACAATTAAAATGTGACAAATGTGCAAAAAACTAAGAAATCAGGGAGGAGGCAGATACTTTTTCACAGCACAGGAAGTGAGGACGCTGACCACACCACAAACTAACATGACATCGTGTTTGTGCAGACACACACAATGACAAGACAAAACTGAATTTCCTCATCAAAGGATGCGCCCAACAGTTTCACAAGGATCTGAAATACACGTTTAACTGCATCACAACACCAAACTCACATTTTACTGTTTCCCGTTTTATTTAAATGAGGGTTAAACTGAGAAGTCCTTGCACCGCCATCACGTACGGCTGTCCTCCAGCATGTAAAGAAACTCAGGTTATAAAGTGTGCACACATCTTTGGATCAGCATCTCTCACTGATTTTATTATAAAGAATAATCTCTGACCAGCCTGCTCAGACAAGCAAGCCCAGTGACCAATGGCATGAGGCTGCTACAGAAGAAGTCACATTCTCCCACAGATGGCAGCTGAGGATGGAGGCCGGCGGCTGGCCAGCATAACTGGAGGCCATACACACACACACACACACACACACACACACTCTCTTTCTCTCACACCTCATCTAGCTCTAAATACAAGGTGGACTGCAGAGCGAGCTCAGGCTGCTGCATCCACAACACCGCGGGCAGCTGATGGGTCAGAGGTCACAGCACTGCAAACAAACAGCAGAGCCCAAACACCTCCCTCTTTCTGAGTCACCTTCAATTACAGGAACTCATCCTGCCCCAAATACTCCCTCGAACAGTGAATGTGGATCAATCCGCTGCTGAAAATAGTCCCTGGAGATTTCAGCTTCAGGAAACCCCTGAGGCCTTTTTTAAAAACTGGAAGTGTGCAGGGGGTTTGTGAAGACTTCCATCTCCAGGAGGAACCGCAGCTTTGGAGCTTCAGACCGACGACAGAGGTCAGCATGAAGTTACGCAACTCTGAGAACACGCCCTGCAGCAAATGTTCATGACACAAAATCATCCAAGTGTTTGAGGTTGGACCTCAGAGCCATAGGGAGACCCTGTTTGTCCTCACGGATAATGCTTCATGTTGCGTAATCTCGCTCATGCGTCCCAGTTCAGTTTTCAGGCAGTGAACGCATCACAGAAGGAACGCTGAGGAGGGAGTCTGCAGGCGAGGCGTTTCAGTTTCTGTTCAGACGGTCTGATTTCACAGTTTAAGTGAAAGCCTGCGTCCTTAAAACCACTCCAAACTTGCCCAGAACCAAGTCTAACACCAGTACATTAACTACAGTTAAAACCAGCACAAACCAGTCCCAAAATCCTAAACTGGTCAAAAACCACTCAAACCAGAATCTGCAGCAGGTGGAGAACTGGTTCATGAGAACCAGGACCACCAGCTGCAGAATGACATTGAGGAGTCCACAAACTGCCTGCTGCCACCACAGATACAATTCCAACACTAGTTACAGGTCAAAGGTCAGTCACTGTATGGCGAATTCGTCCAGCTGATGTTATTTAAAGGGGGAAGAACTCCTTTGATATTAATCTGACTGCACACATGTATGTGCTTGCTGCACCTTTAGAATCTGACAGGAAGCACCTCAGCAACACTCACAGAGGAAGACACAGAACTCGTAATGAAACAGACCTCAGATCAGCAACCTCATTAGAATAACCACCACAGAGTCACGTGACACGCCCTCTAATGACTTCACTACAGTCTGGGACGCTTTCAGCCTTCAGGTGTGCCAATAAAAGCAGGTATGTTATCAGCAGGCTTTAAAAGTCTCCCAAGGGTGTTCTTTGTGATCTGAAACCTGAAGCTGGCTCTGCACGGTCACATGACGGCGTCTTCGCTCTGCAGCGACAAATTCGTTACAAGAGGCGACATGTCCTGAAGGCGTCTGCCAACACAAACACGAGCTGCAGCCTCACCTTTGCTGTGTTTACCTGCTTTATTCACACAGACCAATCAAATGCAAGGCCAGGGTTCAAGGGGGAAGTCACATGACTTACATGAAGCAAGTTCCACATCTGGCAGGTCAGAGAGGACAGAGCGATGCCCCCCCCCCCACCCTACCCCACCCCAAAGCGAGCTACACCCCCCCCCACACACACACACAAATACAATTCATATCTCAGCAAATGTTTCTTTTTTCATGCAGTTTTTCAGAGGATCCTGTTAGCATCCATAAACTGAATCAACCATATCCAGACTGTAGATGCCATCATCTGTTCACATGGATCTCACTTTTAAATAAAAACAAAAAAATTAATATAAAATTAATTTGTAGTCTTTGTGAATTTATGGACTGTGACAGCACTGGCTGGCATCTGCTGCAGCGTAGCATTTTTTTATTGAATGTATTTATATTTGTAATTTTACATTCATTTTTTTGAAACTTTTCTGAAATTGTTCTTTTCCTTTTTTTAATCCTGTGGTTTGACCTGTTATTTAATAAAAATATAAATGTATTGATCACTGCTGTATCAGCAGACTGATCGATCAGCTGCGGCTCACAGAACACCGCGAGCGCTGTAATCAATCGATTCTCGTATTGAAGCCTCAGCTGCACTCATGATGAGCTCGCCTCGATGCAAACACTCTTTCTCTTTTTATTATTATTTTTTTTACAGATCTGAGTCTAATTTCTGTTTAGTGCATTTGGAAAATAAAATTTAATTTTAATTAATCAGATTCCATCTCGATGATCCTCCAGCAGGACGAATAAAAACACACACACACACACACCAAATTAAAAGAAAAAAAAATGAAAAACGTGAGCTCAGCAACTTCACCCTGAGGAGGATGAAGGAGCCAGCATGGATTTCACCTCAGCTCAGGCTTTTTTTTTGGGGGGGGGGGGCATATTAGACACTCTCTCCACCATCATCAGTTGGGGATTGATGATTCTCCAGCAGAGTTGGAGAATTGATGCAAAAGAGAAAGTAACACTTTCCTCTATGCAGCTTTTTCCTTTAATCTGCCCCCCCCCCCGCACCCACCCCCCCACTGCTCAAGGCTCACAGGTGTAATAATGAGAGACGGACAGGTGGAGGCCCCAGCTGCTGCTGGACATCCAAACCCGCCTCCACCGCCAATACAGCGGGGTTCCATTGTCGGACAGGGCTATGCACGTATCACTTTCACTATCCAACCAACACGTTCGCGATTCCAACACGTCCGAAATTGAAACCATAATGAAAACGACCACAAAGCTCCGCGGTCTGAGGTCCTCTGAACCGGTATACCGGATCACAGAACGACGTTCGCTGTCGCCGCAGCGCTGAGCAGTCCCAGAACCCGAGAGAACTCGGGTTCCATTATCGGACGCAGACTAGCCGCCTGGGTTGCCTTCGGTTCTGGTTCGGTTCTGCACTTTATAAACACCGGGACTAACCCGAATCTGACCCGTGTTAGTCCACTTTAAAACGGTTCTTCCCTCCCGAAATCGTGAGCTGGTCGGTGCAGATGTTGACATTAAACACGGTTCCCGTTATGCTAGTTCCACCCGCAGCTAGCAGAGCCGCGCCCGCCGCCGGCGCCGCTGCACGGCCCGCGGCGGCAGCGGCGTCAGTACCTGTCTGTCGGTGCTGGTTGTTCTCTCAGGTGGCTGAAGAACCATGATCAGGTCAGTCTCTCACATGTGACGTCCATGTTTGGCGTCTGTCTGCTCAGAGGAGCCGCAGCAGCCAATCAGCGACAATAACACCGACAGCTTCCGGTCAGCCCCTACAAATTAATTATGACAGCTGAGATAGTAATAATAATCATTATTATTATTATTATTAAAATGAAAGGGAGGAACATCAGATTTAATTCTGCTTATAAGCACAAAGTCTCTCAGATAGATTTTCATTTTCACACAGAGAACCTAAAACAAAAGAAAATAATATAGGAAAACTGAATAAAAGCATTAATATTTGTATAATATTAATGCTATAACATTTAATAATTAAATGTTTGTTCATGTTTGATGCGCAAATCCTTTCAGTTCCTTCTTCGCAGAAACTTAAAATAGTTTTTCAGTCTCAGATACGGAACCACAGCAAACATTTGGTTTGATATTTTATTAACTGATTTTAGGTCATTTAGCAGTTTCTCACAAATCTCTGAACAGTCCACTCTGCACACGGCTGGATGGAGGTGCAGCGTCTTCAATCACAACCTTTTCCTTTCATTTCTCTGAAACACAGAAATGCCCGCGTTTATTGTGAAGCCGGAGTGGCTGTGTTTCCGGTGTCATTGCGCGTGCCTCGGAGGCTGCAGCTGTCACACACGATCGCTGCTCGTGCGCGTTTGCGCCCAAAGGGGGCTGCTGCAGGGTCACGAGCACCACCAGACCGACTTCCAGGTTCTAAGAGAAGATGAAAGGTGAAACACCGAAGCCGTGAAATGGTCCATGCTGACCTCAGGACTACACTCTGCGGCCGGGGTCACGCATGGGGACATACCAGACTGCACTCAGAAGGTTGCACACAGGGTTTTCTTCATCTGGAACTTCCAAAAGCAAAATGAGCTGACATCACGGTGCAGACAGAAATTGCTGAGGAGCATCGGGGTCCAGGTGCTGCTTCATGGCAGCTTCCAGGAATGCTCCCACACTAGAACCTTTGACATTGGGCTGACCTGTTTCAGGCTGAAAACATCACGTGGAGAGTGTGATGTTATCTCCCACCTGTAACATTACTCTGCCCCCTCAGCGCTGCTCCACACTTGATTAACGTTCCCATGGACGTTAACATTCTTATAGACATTAATAAATTATCACTGTTCTCATAGGCCTTAACCTTATTAATGTTCTCCGTCCATCCGCCCGCTGTAGGTGTGTCATGGTGAGCTGTGTAGCAGGCAAGGTTGGACCCAGAATGCAGGACTGAACTTAACATTCTTTATTGAGGGAATACAAATAAACTGGTGCTATGGATAGAAACTATGGAGCAGAGTGAGACAGACAGATGCAAGTTAAAGAGAGGATCAAAAACAGGTGGAGACACAGCTGGGAATAAATAAACAGGACAAAACCAGGAAGTAAACTAAATACGAGACTAAGACTTTACAAAGTAAAACAGGAAACAACTAAATGCTAAGACAGATCCAGACCTGACACAGCAGCAGTAATAAAAATGAATACAAAAACATACAACGTAAGGCCACAGAACAGACACTGGAAGACAAGGACACAGGCAAACAGGGATTCAATATAAACAAGAATAACTAAAAACAGGACTCACAACCTATAGCGAACTCAGAAGCAAAACCATATGAAAGAATCTCAAATGAAAACAGAACCTGAAAGAACTAAAGACAAAACAGCCCAGGACCACAACAAGCTGAGGGGAGGGATGTAGATCCGTAAATGGACAGCTTCACTTCTCATAGACCTTAACATTCTTCTAGATGTTATTAATGTTCTCATGGACCTTTTTAACCTTAGTAACGTTCTCATAGACCTTATTACCGCCGTCATAGATGTCATCAGCGTTCTCATAGACCATAAAATTCCCGTGTAGTATTTCATGGTAATATGACCACGAATTATCATAAATGAAGGTTGGAGTATCCCCCTGAGGCAGGTGGAAGGCGGATGACACCTCTGACTGGCTTGTCTTGGTGGACTTGAGCTCATCAAACTAAGAGGGTCACATGTGTGCGTTTGAGTCCGTTTGTCCCCATATTAACCTCCTGGGGATGCTCTTTGTCCATTTTTCATCAGTTAGTTTCTTGAACTTCAATCATGTGTTTGAAACTCCTTCTCTGGAGTTCAGCATTCAGCTGTGAGTATGCTCATGCAGGCCCCTGTGTGTGCAGTGCATTCTGGGTGCATGGTGTCAGCTGGTCACAGAGCAACCAAAAAATAGCCTACTGCTGCCCAGCATGGAAGCATCAAGATGTTCCGGGTTTCAGTGGAACTCCTCTCCTGCTCTGCTGAAGGTGCTGGAGAGGAACTGATGGCCATCTCCTCTGACGGTTCCCGGGTTTGCCAACCATCACGTGACTGCCCTGTGACGCTACTGGCTGTGAGGCCTCAGGTGAAGAGAGATTCCAGCCGGAGACACAATGACCCCTTGGAGGCTATTTTCTCTGGAAAATAGCATCTCTATTCCTGGAGGATCCCTCAGACAACCTTCATCTGAATTCCTGGAGAAGCTTTGGTCCTGCTCTATAATCATTAACGTGCTTCTGGATGAGGACACCACGCAGTGATTCAGCCCATGTGCTGACCTGTTGGATTGTTTTGGCTCTTTTCCTGGTGAAGATACCTCGATGACCAGACTCCAGGTAGAACTTTCACCACAAGCAGACCTAAACTTCCAGGACAGAAGAATCAGACACAATTTTAAGTCTCATTTCTTTATTTTCTGCAAAATATGGTGAACTTCCAGCTGCGCAGCCTCTTTAAAAACACTCCATCAGCTTCAAAAACATTTCATATGTACAACACGCTCAATGTTCCCTGGTTACAACAATAAAAATCTGAATAGAAACAAACTTTATTATTCAAATATGAAGCGACAGACAGAGTGCTCAGCGTTTTTTTTAAACTCTGAAGTCTAAAAACATGAAAATTAATGAAAGAAATCAATATCATACAATAAAAAATATGAAAAAATATGAAATATGGCCTTTAACTGATCCCCAATCCACATGCACAAACATACACACACACACAGCCTCACTGGTCAGCAGCTCCCCCTACTGGCAGAGTATGAAACTGCAGGTTAACTCAACAGTCTTATTGCATAACAGGAAGCCCCCCCCCCCCCGGGCGTGCGCACACACACGCGCGGGCCCACCAACCAAATTAAACACCTGGGGGAATTTGGGGGCCTTTTCCCCCGTTTTGCAGTTTTTG
>VUQK01030253.1:8543-28762 GCA_015106715.1 Bujurquina vittata
CACAAAGAAACAGAGGGACGAGAATGGACCTAAAAAGGTACAAAGCTTTGTCGCTCCAGCTGTACCCTAGTGGAGTACAACATTGTACCTCTGAGCCTAGGAATTTTGCTTTTGTACCCTTGGGGTGATTTACTGTGTACCTTCAGAGCTGGAGCGACAAAGCTTTGTACCTTTTTAGGTCCATTCTCGTCCCTCTATTTTTTTGTGTGAAGGATTCCCAGAAGGGACCAGTCACGTCCAACTATCGGTCAATAACCTGCCTCAGCGCATCATGGTAACGCCTGTTTTTTATCCACCTGACGAGTGTTGTAGACAAGTTGACGTCTTTAACTACAGGTGACTGCAGCATTTTGCTAGATACCAAAGACATTGTAAGTTTTTTTTGGTGCAGCACCATCTTTGTGACTAATTTCACCCAGTGACAGGCAGCAATCTCTAGCAACCATTCAGGGAATTTTTTACATTTTTCCCTAGTGACTCCCCGTGACCCTGAACAGGATAAGCGGAAGAGAATGGATGGATGGATGTCTCTAGAGACCTGTTTTTGAGAGGGGCCTAAATCACCATAAACAAGGGCGGAAGGAACACAAGAAAGAGGTGCCGAGTGAATAAAATAGAAAGAGTGTATTAAAAGAGAAACATAATCCCTAAAGCAAATTAATTTCATGACTGAACACGCTGTCTCAGCTGGAAGCCAGAAAAGTTTTCTTCTTCCTCCTGAGCGATGATGGCTTTTCTTTGAAAAAATAAATAAACAAAAAAAGAGCAACTTGGGCTGCAGGAACCGAGAGATGGATGTCTTGTCTCTGGAGACGGGGACTCTGGCTTGGGTTTAAAAAAAAAAAAAGGAAAGGTTTCATATCAAAGTTGAAGCGGTGGTGGGGGAAGAGCTAGCAGACCAGACGAAAGGGAAGCAGTGTTGGATCAGTGGTCACATCTAACCCCTTACAACAAAGTATGCTATAGATGTATTTCCCAAAGTTGAACTACTCCTTTGAGATTTTACTAATAACATCCAGTAAAAGAGCCTGTTGGCAGTCTTCTTTTATTTATTTTTTTCGTCTGACTACTTACATCGACACACATTCATAACCAAGATACAGAGTAATCAAATATGCAATTTTCACACATGAACTCTGCAGCATGTTGGGAGAATGGGGTCAGAATTTGATTTTGTTCTCTTTTGTATCACACAACAGGAGTCTGCATCAGACCCTTTCTCACTACTGGAAATACTTTGTTTGGTTTAGGCTGCCTGGTCTCAGCGAGCAGGAGGCAGAACACAGAGCGATGAGTCCCTTTTAGTGAATTCACGACACAATTAATTTTGTGACTCTCAGTCGGACATCACGCAGGCTTTTTTATATCAAGGAAAGGCTGTTTAATGTTCCACTGAGCCTTACATGCAAATCCATGTATCCTTGGGCAAAGATTCAGGACTGCAGCGCATGTGTGAAAGCAGCTCAAGTTTTTAGGTTGTATAAACCGGTCAAGTCTTGAAATAAATAATGAGCTCAACCATCGGGCCCGGCATTAATTGTATTGTACAAAGATTGTAAGTCTGCTTCCATTTCTTTGTGCTTCACATTTTGCTTTTACATTTTGGCAGATGCCAGCTGAATTCTCCTGCCATTAGATAAAAACTCTAAGATATTCGGAATCACTCTGATAAAGGTACACTCAGTGGTCAGTAAACACAGATCCTCGTCCTCTTCTCGGGTGCTTTAAACAAGGAGGACTCTACATTTGTAATTCTAATTCTGCATGATGAAAACCTTGAATGTATATTTTCAAGGGCATGAGCACAAAGTCTTTCTCTGTCAAATGAACAGCGATATATTTGAAACTGTAACATGAAAGGGTTTCATGTGCAGACAGATTCTGAAGCCATTAGGTTCTTGCTTCACATCAGCTTCATCTAAATAGAAGTTGAAATGTTCTCTTGTCACGACAGCCCTTATGAAGCTGTACGCTGGCTGAAGATGTCATTTCTGTCTCGGTCGTGCTTCCATTCAGACACACCGCAATTTAACAAAACTTGGTGTTCGGTTGTTCTCATATGCATATACTAAATTATGGTAATCACCTCCTGTAAAGCTGCATAAGCCATCATTTCACAGCCTTCACAAGTCTGTGAAGAGAATCGGTGAAGGTTTTAAAATGAACAACAATAGAAAAATCTGATCCAGGCTTTAAGAGGCGGTTTAATCAGGGGCAGTTTTATCCAATTTTAATATAAGAGTCCACTGCTCTGCCCTTAAGAATATCATGTAGTATTTTTACACAGCTGAGAAGTAACGAAGTACAAATACTTTGTTACTGTACCTACTTTACTTGAGTATTTATTTTCCTGACAATTTTTCACTTTTACTTCCTACATTTTGACACAAATATGTTTAATTTCTGTTCCTTACTTTAGGCTTAACATATCTGGGGAAGTTTTTATTTTAAATTTCTCGTTGCTGCGTGACTTCAAACATCAAACCGATCTGAGACTTAATGGAGGGACGATAACACATAAAACACCATTTCACTGATTAATCCATCAACGGGGCTTATCGCATACAAAGAGATGAAAGAGGCAAAACCATATAATTTATGCATCATTTATAGCTCTGTGCTCAGGGGTTAAAATAGGACTGAGTGCAGATGTCTGTAAGTTGTGGTCGCAGTACTTCAGGATCTATGTAGCTCTACTGAAGAGGAGCGAGGATAAATGGAGTAACGTGCTGTGGCAGGTAATTGCAAAGGCAAGGTTGCTAACAGCCCAGCAAATATAAGCAAACACACAAACTGTTTGTCTGCTAGCTAAAGGTACAGCTGCTGTATTTCCAGGGAGAGAAAAGAGCGAGAGAGACGTTCACTCAGAGAAGGAGAAAGACATAAGAAAGAGGAGAGGAAGAAGAGAGGTTATATTTAAAGGTAAGGGCTGCTCAGGGACAGCTGGTAAATATGGCTGTGTAGGTTCTCAGTCATCCAGATCACAGTAGTCTCTGGAGCTTGAAAAAAGGGCAAATGGACTGCTTTTTGTTTCTTGGAGAGGTTCACCGCTCATCCGAAAGGCTTCTTCAGTTCTTCAGAACATCTTCAAGAAACAAAAAAGAAGTCCAGTCGCCCTTTTTTAAAGCTCTAGAGACGTCTGATAAACTGCACATTTAAAGATTACATGTAATGTCCTCATTTTCAAAGCAGACATTGGATCTGTTTATGATGTGAAGTGATGGTTTTTCAGATTGTGAAATGTCCTAGTGTACGAATATATACTAAGTGCAGGATAAACAGACTAGTTTGCTGTACTGTGGTGAATTTACAGAAAAGCTCTGCGTTGGACTCTGTGTTCATGGCCGTAGGTCACATTAAGTGCAGCAGAGATTAATTTGAATTCAAGCTGATGATGCTTAGATTCATGTATTCATGTATCCTGTAGGATAAAGTCAGCATTAAGAGTATACTGTCAGTGTGAGGAATGGAAATCAGTCAAGATAGCTTGTGAAATGCCTCTCTGTGTGTTAGCCCTGCGACTGACTGGCGACCTGTACAGCGAGTACCCTGCCTCTCGCCCTGTGACAGCCGGATAGGCTCCAGCCCCCCACCCCTCCAACCCTGAACGGGATAAGTGGAAGAGAATGGATGGATTTTTTTAACACAAGTATCTGTCCTTCTAAGTAAAGAACATCTGTACTTTTGGCACCTTTTTTTGACTGTGTCGTGTCATCGTATTGCTGCCAGACATGTTGTGACAATCCCCATTTAAAATGCAAACATTTATCTTATATTTGAAAACTGGCCCTTTTTTTTTATAGAAGAACATTAAATGAAGTTTTTACATTGTTCAGGAACATTTACTCCATTCATTAAAATACGGAAGTTTATCTGAGTTCATCTAACAAGACTGCGCCTCAATCTGAGGTTGCACCGACTGTCTTTTAGGGCAAAGTATCTTTGAAAAAGCCCTTCGAAAGCTGCTGTGGCACACGGGGTACAAGAACGGGTTGATGGCAGAATTCAGCCACAGGAGCCAGAATGTAATCTCGTACCAGTAGTTTGCCACACATTTGCCGCTACAGGCGGCGCGGATAATCATTAGTAGAGTGTAAGGAGCCCAGCATATCCCAAAGATGCAGACTATGATGCCTAAAGATTTGGCAATCTTTTTGTCTCTGGAAAGCCGAGAGCCCGGTGTCCTACGGCCAGGCACCATGCAGGAGGCCGTGTGCTGAAACAGCCTGGAGTTTTTTCTGTTTGGAGAGAACTTCTCCCGCTGCATTAATATCTGACTGGTGTTAGGTTCCCCACAGGAAGAGGGAGACAAGATGTCGTCATCTTCTATGACTGCAGAGATAGCAACGGGTTCGCTGGACATCACCTTCCGAGTCTTGACAAAAAACACGGACCAACCTGCTCCATCTTTATGCTTCTCATTGTTCCTCTGAGGCCTGACGTTGTCTTCAGCGCAGGCGGCCCCACTCTTATTCCTGCGATGGATGTTGAGATAAATGCTGAGGTTGAAAAAGGCCACCGACACAAACGGGGTGAAGAACTCAAAGGTAGAGGCGCTAAGCAGGAAGTACCAGGTGAAATAAAACTCAGCGTAGCACTCGTGGGCCGGGACAATACTATAGCCGACGATGTTCTCCCAGAAGATGATGGCAGGGCCGTACAGGAGGAAGGCGAGCACCCACACAGCCACCATCTTGAACACAGCCTGGTGGGTCATGTTCCTCTGAGCTCTGTATTTAACCTGTGGCAGAAGAGAGGCACATGCATGACTCACAGTGATGTGCCGTGAACAGAAACTCTGCATCATAATAACACTGTGTGTTACATTTCAAACACCCACAGCTGCTCAGAGTATCTTCCCCAAATGAACCCCTTGTTGCATTGTGCTGCTTTAGAGCAGAAGAGAGATGCTGCAAATAAAACCCACTCATGGAGCTCTTATTCTACGGTGTGTCTCTGAAGCCAAAGAGAGAAGGGGAATGTCAGGCTGACAGCCACATTCACTGATGCAACACTAGTATGAAAGAGACATCTGGTTTCTCCCAATCTACCCCTCCCTCACTCTTGCTCATTCTCTTTGCTTTCACGCCATTTTCACTTCACCTCCACTCAGACTAAATGCTACCATTTAGCAAAACTTCTTTATCTTCTGCTCTCCCCGTTGGTGTTGTTGGTGTTTTTTAATCTTTTCTTTAAGTCACACAATCAGAATGCCTCTGCAGTTGCATCAGCTGGATATATCCAGCGTGTCACTGTGAGGCGGTGATGCTGCCAGTGTGACTGTGGTTCAAGAGCAACTGAGAAAAATCAATAAACAGTGAAACAAATCCACTACAAGGAGCTCATAAATAATTGTGGCCTCAGTCTCAAGGGTTCACTACAAGAACACAGGACTCCCCATTCCCATTGTAAATTAAAGAAATACTGCTCCCTACAGGCTGAATGTGAAGAAACTGACTTATCGGCAGTGGAAAGCAGTCGTGAGCCATCCAGAGCTCAGTGGTCAGATTCTGTAAAGCTGGTATCTAACGGTTCTCGTAAATGAAAAGCAAGAGAGGGTGCAAGAGGATGAAAATAATCTCACAGAAATATTTGTTATATAAACAAACACCTCCAAAACAGCCTTTTTATTCAGTTCAATAAATCTTATTTATATAGCACCAAATTACAACAGTTGCCTAAAGCCAGTTTAAATTGTAAGGCCCTACAATAATATTTTCCCTAGAATTAAAGTCCAAGTTAAATGGCTCTTTTATAGCAGTAGAAGAAGGAATCAACTACAACTACGACTTCCAAGAAACAATTAAAAAAAAAACAAATCAAAACAACAAATAGTAACAGTTCACTGGTTACATATTGTTTCCCTTGCCTGTAGTGCTTCTTATTCATCTGGATTAATTTGGTACGAGCTGCTTATAGAGTAGCTGAGTTGCCTTCTCATGAATACACAGCAACAGAACCAGATGAGACCCCCCGAGCAAAGTACTGTAAGTGTTCATCTAGCTAACAGTACAACTGCTCATAACAATGTTTGTGGGTGTCTGTAACTGGGTCATGATTCCTGGAAAGAGATACTGCCACTGAGTTTTTCAAAAGGATAAGCGGAAGAAAATGGATGGATGGATGATTTACACAGGTACAGCTGCTATCTCCAAAACTGGGCAACTCATACCGATGTAATCTTGATACATAAAGAGCACATGTCAGAGAAAACAAATATATGAATCTGATTTTAGGGCGAACTTCTCCTTTACTTCTAGCTTTAAGAATAAACATTAGTGTCTACTCATACAAGGAAACAGCATCTCTGACTCATCCTGCTCTTAAACTACACCCTCTAAAAATAAAAAAATAAAAAAGGAATCTCAATTACAAATCTAAGATGACCCCAGTGACATCACTGTGACATCAACACTGTTATTTCACCCCCTGGAGATCCAAAGAAGACATTCTCCAGCTGTTTTCACAATCTGAACAATGATGAGTTAACTGCACCGCAACCGATGGACTGTACAGTCCATTTGTCCATACGGACTGTTGAGTGAGGTGCTAATGTTTGATTTGAACATATTAAGGCCAAAGCGATCAACAAAGCAGTCACTTTATGGAGATACCCTGGTGAAAGAATCAAGCTGTGAATGCAAATGAGTTCTCAGCACAGCACAAGCTGTTTCGGGGAGTGACACGTCTTAGATCTGACTGTGGTCGCCTAGTATGTGAATTACATGAGCGGGTGTGTGTGTGGTAATATGCACCTCCACAGACTTTACTTACCGCTCTTGTGACTGACAGGAAGCGGTCGTAACTAATGAGGACAATGTTGAAGACAGAGGCTGAGCAAAGGAGGTAGTCCATGACCAGCCACACTTTGCAGAGACCTTTACCCAGCATCCACCTGCCGGTCAGGTTGTAGGGGATGTACACCGGGATGCAAAAGGCACCTGAAACACACACACACATGATTCACCACCCACCAGCATTAATATTCACACTTTCCCATACCTTCACAGATTCAGGATGTAAAATGTATTACATGTGACAAAAAATGAGTGGTTGCTGCGTGGCACCGACAAGACCCGCTTACAGGAAATATGTGACATTTTAGGAGCAAGAACAGTCTAATATGGCTGTTTCATTAAAGACAAGGGTATAATTTAACAAAGCTGCAGACAAGGGCAGCTCCCACGATACGAGGGATGTGAGTGCTCTTCAATACAGCAGAGGCATGCCACAATTACGCACAATAGTCCGTTGTAATTTAGCAGGTGAATAACGTAAAAAGGATGTGGGGGTCACCGTGAACTCGCCACTAAATACTTAGACACTAATTACAATGTGGGAAAATTACAATGTGCTGGCGCGCAAAAAGCATTTCATTCATAAAAAGGAACTAAAAAAAAACAAAACAAAAAAAAAACACGAACACATAAAAGAGTTGAATTTGAGCAAAGTGTCAAAGAAGTACTTACCCACTAGAAAATCGGATATAGCAAGGTTCAAAAAGAAGTAGTTGCTTTGATTTCTGAGGGTCTTGTCCACAATAAAAGCCATGATGACCAGCGCGTTCCCTGCCACCACAACGACAACCAGAGTCACCATAAGTACCGATAAGATCACCACCAGGTAGCCCGGGAGGACAGCCCCAGCCTCGGACACGGCAGGCGTCAAGTTGCCGCTGGAGTTGGACTCCAGGATGTGAGCGCCCATCATTAATTTCCTGCCAAAATCATTGCAGGCTTTTTTCATCGCACGCACGGAACCACCGAGCAAGTCCAACAACGCGCCTAAACATCCCGCACCACTTTATAACGAGAAGTTACGCACGAAGACCTGTGGAGGGCTGATGACACTTTCCCCAAATCTTCCATTTTCTTAAAAAAAAAAAAAAAAAAAAACAGAATAAGTCTGCGATCCAGAGACACGAGTTTGTGGCCGTGACGCTGGCGCTGGTTCCTCTGGGTGCTCTCCTTTGGACTCGGTGTAGTCCCAGCTGATGCTGGCTGTGTTGGTACCGCGAAGCGCACCGTTAGTTTTGTTGGCGACGTCAATACTGAGTAGAGTTGAAATAAAGTACTTAATCCGGCTATATTTTCAAAATAGAACCACTGCTGTAAAAGTTTCAAGACGAACTAGACGTTTAAAAAATTGGATTGACGATGCAATTTTAATGTGGCAACTTAGAGTTAATGTTTTGTCAGCACCAGATTGTACAATTACCATGTCCAGCATGCAGCTTAGCATCATAAATAAAAAAGCCATTTAAGCCATACGAATATTTTCGGTCAGATTTTTTTTAAAAAACTCATTCTTTATAAAATATCTCCTGTTGATGCTTTATGCTTTTACTTTGAAGACAAAACAAATTCCGGTCCTTTCCAGATGGTGTTTTCTATCTGGACAGTTTGCTTTTCTATTGTCTGCCCAGGAGCTGATCAAAGGCTTATGTCTGCAATCAAAAGCTGAAGTGCTGCAGACGCATGAAGCAGGCTCAGATGAACTGATCTGAGCTGAATGCAACAGGATGTCTCCAAGAAGCCATCAGCATTTGTTTACACCAAGCAACAAGTTCCGTGACTCAGAGGCCAATGTCCAGTCTCAATTTTCTTCCTTTGTGTCCTTTATTTTGTAAAGAAATTAGGTAAAATTACTAAATTTAGCTATACAAGCAGCCCCTCTTATTAAAGCCAGAGTGCTTAGACTTATGCTAAAACACAAATAGGGCAACAAATGTCCATTTAATTTCTTTCTTTGTCAGGCTTCTGATCCTTGGGATGAGACTGTTCTCTGTGAGGCCCAAAATATTCAGTATTACATAAACATGCAAAAACACGACATGTTAGGCTTACAAAGCTGCCGCCAAGGAATTATTTAATGACAGTATCTCTTTGTCTTGTACAGGACGGTCCAGTGTGTCTTGTGTTTATTAAGATAAGGAGAAAAGAAGAACTGAAGCACCACTAAAATCGACCAGCTCTCATCGTGGCTGACACTCAGATACTTTTAATATCATTTTAGTACGTTAGCAACCCTCCTACAAAAAATGAGAGAGAATGTCCATTTTATATGTCCATAAAATATTCACCTAAACATGAAGTGCTGGGGTGTATCTGTACATCAGGTGAAGAGCGACAACAAAGTTTTTAGGGTGTCTTTAAGCTGTTTGTGACAACAATGCTGCCATGAAAAAAAAGACTTTCTAAAAGAAATTTAAAGTTTTATATGAAACTGATGCATGATGGACAATGATGAGCAGCAACTTAAAAATAAATAGTGTTAATTTTTAAACCTTTGCTGGTAAGGGACCCTTGACATTGATTGCTTACAGTTTGGAATATAAAGACATCACCAATGAACGGCTTTCTTGCTGCATCTGTCTACAGCTTGTTGTTCACTGCTCTTTCGGCTTTTAGGTTTATCATTGGCTCTCATGCTTGGTTGTGTTCAGTCAGGCGCAGAACATTTCAACCTCCTGACTCACAAAAACTCTGGGGTTGCTTTTACGGTCTGTTTTGGGGTCACTGTCCATCCATGCTATGAAGTGAAGTCAAGCCAGTTCTGCTGCACTTAGCTGGATGTGAGCAGAAATGATAGCTCTAGACACTTCAGATTTCATCTAACTGCTTCTATCACATCATCAGTAAACACTACTGACCCAGTGCCATTTGACGCCATGCACGCCAGCACGCAGCGGTTCCAAGCCTTCTCTTTGCATCATTCTGGTACAGTATGAACATGGCCTTTCAGAACTGCTTTACCTTTTTTAGATGTATTTCATCCCACTCGAATCCAGCCTTTCTATTCTGTAAGCTGATGAACCTCCTGCACCTTGTGATAAAATATCTGCATTTCCTCTTGTGAAGAATCTTTATGGCATACTTGGATGATCTGCCTTCCTCTTGGACAGCGTTTGGAACTTGGCTAGACATTGAACAGGGTTTTTTTCCCTCAGAATTTAACAAACTGTTGATTTGGCCGCTCCAAATGTCCCTGCTATCTTTCTGTAATGGATTTATTTGCATTATACTGAGAGCTCCACTGACAGCCTGTTGTATGTTCACAGCTTCCAAATGCTCCACTCCAGATCTTTTATCTGCTGAGTTTATAAAGAAATACCCCACGCCTATCAGTGCAACAGCTTTTGGATGAATTGTCCAATAGCATTTGAGTTCCTGGACATGTGGGCCTGCATAACAAAAATGGCTGCAATTCCTCAGTAGTTAATACTTTTGTTGAACCACTTTAGTCAAAATCAAATTCATTACATAACTACAACTTCAGCAAGTTTTAAGTGAACAGCTAAAATGACACATAATGTGTCAGTGTGCAAAAATGTATGGTCTGCACTGGCTGTTCTTCGGTAGTTATTGAAACAATGACAAAACAGTCTTGCCTGGCAGTATCGGTACGGACTGTACAGATGAAATTTGAAACCAAGCGCTCTAATTATTCTCCTCAGCCTTGAGTATGAAATTGAGCTCTTTGCAAGCCCCTGAAAAACATGATTAAGGGCTGAGATGATTGGGTTCAGCATGATGACAGCTTGTCAGGGAGAAACAACTCTCTGCTAAGTGAATTAGCTGTAATTATTCCTAATGGCTGAAATGAGCAGGCGGCTTTGTAAACAGACTTAGAGGACATTTTTCTAAAATCTTTCATTTGTGTTATCATTCAAGTAGAATATCTCTCCACATTTGTATGCTATCACTTTTATTTTCTCAAGATAATGAATACAGATAATCAGTATTTATAAAAAAAAAAGATTTTGCATCTTAATAGTCGGGCTCTGCTGGTGGAACCAAACTGAAAAAGTATCCAAGTGAGACTTGGATATATTTAGATAGTGGTTCTTTGCTGTAAGAGCATTGTTATGCAGACTGTGTCTTTCCAGGGATCGGGTGGCACAAAAAGGTGAGGTGAGGCAAAATCCCACAGGAGTGAATGAGTGGTAAACAGTCTGAAAGACATACAAAATGGGGAAAATATGCCTATTTAATGGGTTTCAAGTGTATGCCAAATGCACTGGATGCAAGAACTGTGTCACAACTCAGCAGAATCCATTTTATCAAGCAACGATCAAATTCTTTGGAAACACTGAATGAATTGTGAAAGATTGCAAGATTCAGCTCAAAGATGAATTAAGGCTCGCAGGGGGAACCTGCCGACCGCGTCCAAAATGATCTCAGAGCATCACAGTTTTAAAAATGCTGTGAACACACGCTGGGAAAAAAAAAAATCAGTAATTGGCGTATTCTTTAGAAGTGGATAAATAATCTTTGTGTGAGACTGATGGATAAAGATGTGCGGCACATTCAGTCATAATTCACTTCACAAATCCCCACAGTTTGTTTTAATGAAAATGTGGTGAACCGTAAACATTTCCTTTCAAGGCTTCTCAGACTAAATATAACAAGAAGCACTCAGAGAGCACAAACCTCCACCAAGGCAGCTCGCTCTCTGGGAAGTATTTACTTTTAAGGGAACAGTAGTGTATTTTGTATATATTCATTTTGTTTCCTGTGTTCTTTAGATGTACTTTAAGAAGTTTGTGGTGCAGTAAAAACAAGTGCAAAGTGCAACATGCGCCGTTGAAACTCATTTTAATATATCTGACATAATTATGAATGTAATTTTTTTTTGTGGATGCAGTACATGAGTAGTATTCACTTCATTGATTAGTCAAATATGTTGAAATGTTTAGTAATAAATATAAAGTTAAAAAAGTTTTTCGTCACAAGTTCATTTTGTTTAAAAAAAAAAACTTATTCTGAATCATTTTACATTTATTCAAACCGTTATGTATTTAAGCAGTTATAACTGTTATGTACATAAATTCATAATAAAATAAATGTTGCCAATACAAAAAAAGGCAGAATTTTAAGCATAGTTTTAAAGATAAAAGACATTTTATAAAAAGTGTGACCTAATGAAAGTTTGACCTTATTTGACCTTGAAAGCGAGGTCAGAGGTCAAATGTGAAACATTTTAAATCTTTATATGGTACTTTCTCTAGGCAATACACACCACACTTATAAGAATCATACTTTCTAATAAACAGGGCTTTTTTGTCAATTTTGACTGATAAATAATGAAATTGACCTCGATGGATATAAGGCAAATTTGAATGGATTGTTAACATGACCCCACTCTACACCCACACAAAGTTTTATCACAATTGAGTTAAAACTTTTTGAGTTACTGTGTTTACACACACACACACACACACACACACAAACGCACATGAACCACAAAGAAGAAAGAACAACTTCCTTGGCGGAGGTAAAAATACAGATTCCAGAGTTAAGGCAGTCATCTGAGATATCATTTTGAAAATCCTAGATGGTATTTTATTACCTTGAATGACGACTAAATTGCTAGAAATCATTCCCCCCCCCAAGTCACATCTCAATTTTTCTAAAAAACAAGCTTTCGACTGAATTAAACATCAAAGACGGAACATGTGCTTGAAATAAAAGATGCTCTTTTTCTTCTGAAATTCACTTTGCCTTCTTGCCTTTTGGCCTTTTGGACTTTACTCCTGATTTGGTGGCATCATCCTGTGAAAAAAGAGAGCAGGATTAGAGAATGAATGATTGTGCTACATTAGCACTCCATTTAATGGTGCTGGAGCTTTTCCCATGCTTAATATTTGAGTGCTTCTTTACAGCTCATGATAAACTCTTTTGCCTAAACTCCCACTGTGTTTGCAAATGTGCAAATTGCAATGTACTGATTGACATGCACCATGCTGATTTAATGTATTCCAGTAATTGCATCAAACAAAACATTGCCATCCTAAGTACTTTTAGGAAACATCCTCTGCTAATTATTAGTCTGACAAACCAGGCTGCCAACTTGTCGAGAACTCTGAAACCTCTGATGCTCCAGGGTGAACAAATTCTGTATTACTCTTACTGAGTTTGTCTTGATGCATCTATTTTGTCTGAGTTTGTTTCCCATATTGGTCCAGAGCTTCATACAACAGGAAATTGCTTTGATACCATTTTTAATAAGTGCCTCACATGCTGCAAAGTAACTGGCAATAACCTGCTCCTCTTCAGGTGTAAGACTGATTTAGCTCTCCTTCCCCCCTCCCCTTCAGAGATTTTATCCAATTTTGGATTTACCAATTGCAAAACTGATCTCACTCACCCTTACCGAAAAAGATTTTCTCCCGTACCATACATGGCCATATGCTTGTCCATTTTTTAGTTCAGGCTTTATCTTACAAAAATTGGGAAAATATGCTGACTGCAACTGTTATAGATCGTCAGGAGAGAGCACTGAGACATGATTTTCCCCATGGACATTAGAAAGTTCTGGATTTCCATCAACATCATCTCCTCACAGATAAAGTTTAAATAGGTACACCTCAAAGGTTTGGGTCCTGCTTTGTCATTCAAGCTTTGGTTTCGGGAACATGACGTCCTCTGTGTCACCACCAGGGGGACCTTTGTGAAATGTCTTTCACATTTAGTGAAAATTTCACTAAATGTGAAATACAGTACTGCGCAAAACTCTTGAGCCACTTCTCGTTTATTTACATTTTGCTGGGAAACTGGAAAATAGGTGCAATGTGCAAACATGAATCAAAATACAGGCAAAAACAGTTCGTACAATGCTAATACAGTAAGTATGAAAGTCAATATTTGGTGTGACCACCTTTATTCTTCAACACAGCCTGAACTCTCTTAGGGAGGCTTTCTTGTAAACAGTCTTGAAGAATAGGAATACCAGATGGTATCAGAATGCATGGATCAAAATCTGATGGTAATATCACTGGCTGAACTGCAGCTCAAAACCACCACAGAGCCTCCACCATGTTTTACAGATGGCTGTAGACACTCGCTGCTGTACCTCTGAACCTGACCTTTTCTGTACATACTGAACTATTTAAACCAAAAATTTTAAATTCGGAATTATCACTCCATAAAACCTCTTTACCTTCCTTAAGACTGGCTTGTTTATAGCCACTCTTCAACTGAGACATTTCTGATGAGGCTTCAGGTCCTTTGTCAGGTCTTTGAGTGTTTTTTTCCCACTATTTATTAACGATTTTCAGATACTGCTCATCTGCTGTAGATAATTTTTTTTGGCCTGCCACTTCTGTCCCACTGCACATCATCCCAGATGATTCCTAAATAACCATCAGGCTAATAGCTCTTTGGGAATCATTTTCTTGGTACAAATATGCTTGTCAAACTGTTATCTTTGGCATTTTTTTCCGTGTTTTTTTTTTGTCGATTCAACTACAGAAATTAGAACAAATTATGAGTTTTTGTGGCAGGCTGCAATTAACAAACAATCAAAAGATACAATTTAAAATTGGTACGGAGAAAAAAAAATTCTGTTGTGTATACACACTGCATGTTTCATTCATACAGATTTTTTTTATTCTTCTACTTTCTATTTTTATTACTATTGTATCTTAGTTATCATTTGTGCTCTGTATTTCACCTTTGCTGTGTTAAACAGAATTTCCCCATCATGGGACTAATAAAGGGATTTCTTATCATAATGATGATGATGATGATGATGATGATGACGACGATGGGGAAATACAGCTCAGTCTGGTATATGCAATATTCTGCAATTTTCAACTCTTAATATCCCAAAAATCCAGTTTGAGTCTCTTTAATTCAATTTAAACAAACTCAATTTGAAGGACTGAGATGAAACTTCCTTAAATGCATTCATGTCCCTCTCTTATCCAGACCAGGGCTTCTGAAAGTTTTGATTAGCAAGCCTAAAGTTGAGGGCTGCACAGGAAACATGCACCCATCAAACAAAATAATTCCAAAGCCAATAATGTATCAATTAAACAGCCTTATTAAACACACTTCCCGAGCAGCATGGTACAACCTGAAGACAGGTTATTACAATCCACAGTTTCAAAGTAGTTATATTTCTTCACCTCATCTGGGAATGTTAAAAAAATATGGATGTACTTATGTCTACAATAATGCACTGATGTATCTTGCTGGATAAAATACAGTACACAGCAGTATATTTATCAGTTTTCATGTATTCTGACATCGGCCTGTGGGAGAACCCTGGTTCTAGACGTTTATTAGGTTTTAATGACTTTACTTATTTGGATCCTTTTAAAAAAGAAAAAAAAACCTGAGTCAGACTTCAGATATTCTAAAAAAATGTGTTTGTTTTCAATCGAATCTAATCAGCTTTAAATTCTTATGTAAATTTTTTAGAGGACTTCATGAAATTGAGTTATTCTGCAGAGGTGTTCAGTTCTGCCTCCAAAGGCAGAAACTTCTAATAAGTTGTCACAGAGTCTGGCTTTGGCATCCAGCGGGAACTGACTCTTTGCTCGGGAATAAAATGAAGTGCTGATTTTTACAGTGAGTTGATGGGCTTTGGAAGAAGGGGAAAAACTTTTAAGTGTAGGTTTGCAGTACCTTTAATCTATCTGTTGGAGCCACTCAAAGGTCAATCATGTATCAATGGAATAACTTTGCAACACAAAGGCGACTTCAAAGCAGACTGGACCTAACTTCAGGCCGGTGAAAGCGTGTTTGATCTCCAGAACATGCTGCAACCAGGCACTTCAGAAAAAAAAACCCAATATCTTTAATGTGATGTCTACTGAAAAGTGAAAACACACTATATATTTTTTCATAATAAACTGATGTCTCACTGTAACTATACTGTCTAACATTGCATTCTGGCTTTGCTTTGGCTGCCAGGAAGGCAAAATCTCATCTGCAGTCAAAATTTGTTTCCAGATAATCGGAGGAACATTGGGTGGTAAGGCAATTAAACTACAAGAAACCAGGTGGTCTCCTGCATCAGAAACTGGCAGCAAAGTCAAATTTGACTGATGATGTGTCAGCAGAAGATGACAGAGCAATGTGCAGAAGGCTCAGTGTGTGTCTCACCGTAGAGGCGGTGTATCCCTCCTCCACCAGGACGTTACGAGCACAGTTGTTGATGTGTTTGAAGCGATCAGGACCCAACAAAATACCTCCGAACCACCTGGACACGACCACCATGACATTGCGCACGTCCAGAATCTGTTGTGAGATAGAAACGTGCGTATAATGAGTTGGCTCAGAGTCAAATACAATTTGACAGATTTTGACACAACGTCACTGCTTTGATGGCTGTTTTAAATATTTTACACTATATTTGATGGATAATAAATGAATGAATCTTTACAAAATGTATCAGTTTGAGCTAACAGTCTAAAACCAATATCCTGTCAATCCAAATTTGAAACGCAACTAAAAATGTGATCTCAAACAACTAATAAGTAGCACAAGTTGCAAAGCAATAAAAATAGCACAGAAACTTTTAACAGACCATTGGAAGAGTTTCAGAAAAAGTACAATAAATCAACTGCCTACATCTACATGAACGGTGCTGCACCCTGCGATGAACATATGGATAATTATCACCCTGCAGGCACCCTCAGCTATAAAAAGCATTTTGGCACCTTTTACATGATTGCTTTGATTTTCCTGTCAAAAACTGTCAAGTCCAGCTGCAGCAGTTACCTTTTTTCCAGCACGACCTGCCTTCAACCAGCAAACAGCAGACATAAATTTAGCAAATCTGTGGAGTACTTGGCAGCCAATGAATGCATTGTTCTCCCCAGGATTCACCAGAGTTAAAAAAAACTGAATTTATTTAATAAATTCAATATCATCTTGCTCTCTATATATATGATATTAGAATAATAATAAGAGCTCTCTGTTTACAGCTTGTTTTTTTTGTCCCCAAACAGGAAAAAACAGCCAGAGGTGGCCTCTCATATCATTCTTTTTATTGGCTTAAAGAAAAGAAAAAAATCTCAAACTATAAAAAGGAGAATTTGTAAAATTATATTTCTTTTTAACTCAGGCTGTTTTCCCTATGGTTCTCTTAAGTTATGCAACTCTTACGTTCTGAATGCACAAAGATTAAATGGGAAAAAAAGTGAGATTAATGAAACCCCCAGTAGATGGGAAAAGGCATATTTCCCAAAACACCAGATTGTGGCCTTAAAACGAAGTGGAGAACTTTACTTTTCACTGCCAAACACACAAAAAAGCAATCTGTCATTTGAAGGGACTCATCCACATCTGGCTGCCAGCTCCATCAATAAGATCCTACTTTTATTCATCACCACAGACTTCCACATTCACTGTCAGAATGCACACATCTAAATGAGGAAACGGGAAGAAAGGCTTATGAAGAGGAATGAGATTAGAGGAAAATAGATTTGGGAAGAGCTCTTCAAGTAAATTGCTCCGTATGCTGAGAGTGTTGCGGGTAGAAGATTAATCACTGTGTTGCTCAGAGAGATGAGCTGGAGGACAGCAGATCTAAGTCAGCCAGTTACAGGAATTTACCTGATTTAGCGTTAAAACTGCGTTCATGCTCACGCCTTAGGAAAAACAACTATAAAAGGAGGGTGCTGATAGTGTGAATCTAGCTGGTTTTGGAGTTAAATGCGCTCATTATGCTTTATGACTCCCCTTAGGGAGACTCGTTCTCTCTATTTACTATTAGGAGTATTAGAAGCAGTAGGTGCCTGCCATGCAGCACCTGGAGACCAACTTCTGATGTGAGCCAGTCCATGGTCAAGGGCACAACGACAGGAGAATTAGCCTAGCATGGTTTTAATTCAAGAAACGAAAAGGAGCTGCAAAGCTGCCCGTGGCCTTGCCCAGGCTGTAACTGCAGTACGTCAATAGTGCAACCCACTGAGCCTCCAGGCAGCCACTTTTTATTTTACGATAACGTTAAAGTACAGACTATATGAATAAATAGCTGATTGAATTTTATAATGTAAAAAATAAGTAAATAAAAATGGAAATGAATGTTTGTTTGGTTTTATTTGGCCGCTTGGAGGAAAAACATGAACATATCAGTGATATGGAAGTTGATTTGGTGATCACGTTAGCAAACAAAATATTTCTGGTTTCCCTTACACACAATAATGAGCCTAAAGTTGCCACTGAGCCGAGAACTCAGCGCTGCTAATTGTTCCATGTGTATAAAAAAAAAACAAGGTACCTTATTCTGGCGTATGTAACGTGTCAAGCAACAATTTTGCCTAACCAAAGCATAATCTTTGATCTTGGGTCAGTTTTTGCACTTGAAAAAAAAATCCTTCCTCCTAGTTTTTTTTCCCACTTGCATCTTTTGACATGATTTACTGTATTTTGTTGTTTAAACTTCTACCTTCCCCACCGAGGACGACCAATCAGATCAGCCTCCAGAGTCACGCAACACTTCATTCCTCCTTTGTAAAATTCACTGTGGGTGCTTCAGTATGAGCGACTCATGTATCATTCACACCACTCTCTGGCTTATTTCCAATATAAATATATTGATTATATTGATTATAGCTAAAAGTAATAATAAGTGATAAGAAATATAGACATTCTGTTAATGATGTACAGTACACGTCTTACATGCTTCCCAGATACATATTAAAGAACAATAAAATGGATGCACGTAAGTTAGTGTTAAATATTCAAAAGATCATTTAAAGCAAAGTCTGGCTTATGCTTTTTAATAGTAACACAAGGCAGCTTGATTCATCTGAATTCAGTGCAGCAGATCTCAGTTTCTGATATATCCACACTAAGAATCCAATGCAGCATTTCACAGTGATTTATCTCTCTAACAGGGCCACACTGGCAATGGTGACTGCTGTCATCTTATGAATGAAAATGAACTTTGACATGAGTCATGGATTTCATCTGGAAAAGCTCTGACACGATGCAGCACCTACAAGTAATGAGTATGACAGAACTACTACAAGTCACAGCTGGGCTGTGATTATAGGAAAGTTTTAGTTTGGTCACAAACCTTTTTTACTGACTTTCATTTAGCATTACAGGGCAACAAAAAGTGAGTGGACAATAACACATTTCAGTGTCATGTGGGTGTGTGTGTGTGAATCATGGGGCCATCTGACAGTAAAGCCCAGTAACAAGTGCTTCTTTGACGTGTGAAATGAAAGAATTAATGGCTACGTCAAGTTATTATAGTGGGACCAAGGCTCCCAGTGTAGGAAACCTACACATTATGTAAACATTAGAAGTGTGGGTTATACTACTGCAGCCACATCCCCATATAAAGCCATAAAGACCCAATCTCAGTGTAGTTTTCTCAGCAAGTACATTTATCCAAATTATTTTTCAGCTCTGCCTTAGAGATCAGCAGTTCCAGTATTTCCACATCACATCATCTCAGTGTCTCAAAATCAACCCTGACAGGCTCAAAGAAATTCATTAGATAGCCTGTCTAATTTAAAAGAGACGCAGTTTTGACACTCTGTTATGGACATTACTCGGAATTTTATAAACGCACTGAATTAATTTTCAGTGTTCAGTTTGAATACTTAGTCTCAGAGCTTTATATGACACACTCACACAGTCGTGTGTAAATTACTCGCTTTATTTATTAGACGGGTTGCTATTCATAACATAAATTAATACTTCTAGATCTGCCCATACAACTGCTGTGTGGCTGCGACTTAAGGTCATAACTGGAAAGTTGGTGGTTCAATCCTGGGTTCCTTCAGGCTGAACGTCAAAGTGTCCTGAACCGCAGTGCCTTTAGTACATCAGTGTTTGTATGTAGGCACCGTTTGCTTTGATTACATCTTTGCACACTCTCTCATTCTCTCAATCAGCTTCATGAGGTAATCACCTGAAATGGTTTTCCAGCAGTCTAGACGGAGTTCCCAGAGGTGCTGAGCACTTGTTGGCTGCTTTGCCTTCACTCTGCGGTCCAATTAATTCCAAACCATCACAAATAGCTTTAGATCAGGTGATTGTGGAGGCCAGGTCATCTGACTCAATACTCCATCACCCTGTTTCTTGTTCAAATAGCCCTTACACAGCCTGAAGGAGTGCTTGGGGTCATTGTCCTGTTGAAAAACAAATGATGGTCCCACTAAACGCAAACCAGATGGGTTGTTGCTGCAGAATGCTGTGGTAGCCATGCTGGTTAAGTGTGCCTTGGTTTTCAATAAATCGCCAACAGTGTCACCAGCAAAGCACCCCCATAACACCACACTTCCTCCTCCACACTTCACAGTGGGAACTACAATGTAGGAACCATCTGATCACCTTTTCTGTGTCTTACAAAGACATGGCGTTTGGAACCAAAAATCTCAAATTTTGACTCATCAAACCAAAGGGCAGATTTCCACTGGTCTAATGTCCATTCCTTGTGTTCCTTGGCCCATTCCATTCTCTTTGCTT
>VUQK01030257.1:14253-35132 GCA_015106715.1 Bujurquina vittata
GTGTTTCTTTTTAATGAAACTTTGTTTTTTGCTGCCAGTTTTCTGGGCTCCCTTGTAAAAGAGTTTAAGAATCTTTCTGGCAAACTAAAGGTTAGATACAAATAAAATAAATAAAATCTACAGTTTATCTACTGTTAGACAACCAAGCCCAAGTTGCAACTTCAAAGTAAAAGTTGTGCCTTGGTGCTGCAGCCAACACATTGCATAAGGCACAACTTTTACTTTGAAGGCAAATGGGCTCTATTTCCTGTTTGAGGAGCATTCTTCAGTGTCAGTACAGCTCAGAGAGTAGCTGGCCAGTGCTTGTAGACAAGTCCATCACTTCCATTCAAACTGCGACCGCATCAATATCCAAGCAACCAAAGCAATCGCAGGGAAGTTTCTGCCAACATTTAAACATTTTTCCCTAGCAACAAGTGGCTGCCAGAAGGTCACTGACTGCTGTGTAGGCCTGTGTGACTGGGGGCGTAGCAATCATCAGCGACTGCCATCGACCTGCAGCAACCACTTCCCTTTCCCTCATCACCAGTGGCTGCCAGAAAGTTGTGGACTGATCTCTAAGCCTGTGTGACCCAGACTTCATTCACCCGATCCTACATTGTCACCATGATTGTCACATCCAAAATGGCAGACAAGTAAACGTCATGTGGTTAGTGGTCACATGTCTGTAAATCAATACCAAGGTTTTCCAGAGTCAAATGTTAGGCCATCTGTCAGACAGATAAAGCTTGGACAACAAGCTGCTAGTCTACAACAGAACGGCTGAAAATGAAAAGCATCAATGTGTTGCAACTGCCTAGTCAAACCTCAGCCTGAACTGAACTGAAGCAATGCCGTAAAAAAAGAAAAACAGTAGATCAAAAATATGAGCAATTTCTTTATCGGGCCACAACAACCCAGAACAGACTCACCTTGCTAATGAACATTTGTATTCACTGTTTTGGGGGTTGTACAGCAGCTCCAAACTGACATCCATCATGTCCAACAAGAACGACAAGCTGGTATACACATCTCCACTCAGCACCGTCTGGAGAGAGATACAACGTCAGTCTGCGAACTGAAAGGTGTAAGGGCTGAGGCAATGTGAACATTTGTTTTCCCATTCTGGCAATGAGACCTTCCAAGGTTGGAATCCCATGGTAGTACCTGCTGTTGTCACTACCTGACATTGTGACTACATTTGCATACTCCACTGTAAGCTATACGCTCCATATGCCATTTTTACAGCATTTGTAATGAATAAATGTTCTGCAGTATGTATGACAAACGAGACAATGCCATATTTTTTGTTATTACAAATATGTGCACAGCTGTTCAGGTGTGTGTATGTATGGCTGTGCGCTTTCTCACGTAGGTGCTGGGGTCCTGCAGATTGTAGGGTCGCAGGAAATCTTCAACAGGCTCTCCCAGGTTGTTCTCCAGCAGCCCTCTGATAAGTTGGTAGTGCTCCACATCCAGAGAGCAGTGTACTGACGACAGGCTGCCATGGACGGACATGTCAGGGACTGCGTGGCTTAGCTCCCTAAATTTTGATCAAGAGTGGAATATGACTATGGTTATATACTGACACATTCCTGCTATCTGCTACAGAAAACAACAGCCCTTTTCCCATTATCCATGTGAATGGGAACTGAAGCATATCAATGAGCATAAATGTGCTGTACTGAAGGTCTATAATTATTAGGATGCTCAAGTAAAATGACAGTAAAAAAAAAGAACTGAGCCTAAGTGGCTGCTGGTGGACGTATCCGGAGCCAGAGAACCACTAAATACCGGCCTGCCTGTGACAGCTGAGTGGAAAGAGGTGCTCAACAAGATACCTGCTGTGCTTCATATCTGCCTTCTGTGTAGCAACTGATCTTTCATAAATCCCTTTAAGATCTTTAAAAAGATTCACCTGGTTGTCCTGGGCTTGGTTCTTAAGAGTCCAGAAATTAAATAAAAAAACTGCTTGTTTCAGGACTTTTTTCATGTGTAAATAAAGTTTATGACTGATTGATCGATTACTCATGAAAATACTGACCCGATTTATAAGGATTTATTTTATGGTCTAGACTACAGCCAAACAACAAGGAAAACATGGATGGACAGTGAACATCAGCCTGTCTGGGCTGTCAGGTTTGAGCGTTTAAAAGCGGGGCTTACTTGTCCAGGTTACGTTCCACTTTAAGCTTGAGGCGACAGCAGTCTTTCAGGAGGTTGTTTCCAGTGCGACGGACAGAATATGAAGGAAAGATGATGTCTGAATATTCAAGTTTACCACTACTGTCCAAAGGTTGACAGGGCAACCGCTCTGCAGCAAAGATATCCATCTCCTGTAAGTCCAATGCAATGCAGTCCAACAGGCACACGTGGTTTTCTAATGGAGGCAGAGACACACCACATACAGTCAGGCCTGTAAGTGTTTGGACAAAGATACCGTTCTTGTGGTTTTCACCACAATGTGAAGACTTTCAGCTTTATTCAAAGGCTTTTGCACACATTTGGCACTGACTGTTTAGGAATTGTAGACATTTGATACACTGTCCCCATTTTCAGATGGAATTGGACAAACTAACAGTCAAAGATTGCTTTTAGCCTACAACCCATGGATATTACCACATCCTGTGTTCCCTCCCCTGAGATGCTCTGCCAGGTCTTTACTATCCCCACCTCCAGTTGCTGCTAGTCTGTGGGCCTCTCTGACTCCGCTGGGCTGAGATCAGAGGACTGACTTGAATACTGAAGAATATCCCCTTTCTTTGCCTGAAAAAACTCCTGGGTAGCTTTTGCAGTTGGCCCATTATACATTAGTACTCTGAAGCAGAGTTTGATCAGATTTGCAGCATTTGGCTGAATCTGAACAAAGAGTATAGCCCTGTATACGACACAATTCATCCTGATATTTCGATCATCAATAATTAACACAGTGGTGAGCCACGTCCATTGGTAACCATTCATGCCCATGCTATAAGACTGCCTCCACCAACTTAGATCACATGCTTTGGACACTTTTACTTTCCTCTTCCCAACATTGTGGTATGAGGTAATCTTGGTCTTTTCCAATTATTTTTCCTCTACAGGCCTCAGTTAGCATGTTAAATGTTACATTTCATGACAGTACAATTAGAGAATGTATAGCTTGTTTGGAAGGACTGCAAAGAGAAAGCATCTTTTCTCTAAAAACAAAGAAGCAAGGCAGTAGGGCTCACCATCTGCAAGACCCACAAGACGCAGAACAATGTCTCCTGGGCAGTCGAACCCAAAGTGCACAGCGCCACGTGTGGTGAAAACTAAACACGGCAAATCAACACAAAAACCTCCGACCAGCTATCAGAACGGTGGTGGAGGGCTGATGATCTGGCCCACGGGCCCTGGGCACCTTACAGTCACTCCCATGTATACTAAAGTATTCTAGACTTAAATCTGAGGCCATCTGTCCAACAGATGGAGCCGGGCTGAAACGTTGTCATGCAGCCGGACAATAATCCCAAACACAGCAGCAACTCTACAACAGAAGGTCCAGTCCTGAACCTGAGAGCTACGCACAAACGAATGCCCACAAACCTCAATGAACTGAAGCAACGTAACTAACAGTGGGTCTGCAGAACCTCTATATGTACAAAAGCTCTACAATGTGAGAGACTGATACACAAAACTGCTGCTTCGGGTTATTATTAAGTTGCTGAATTTTCGGATTTCTTTCTGCATTCTTTGCAGTTTTTGTTAAAGAAATAAAGACGAGGTGCAATTTATTATATGAGGTGGTATTTACCTCATTTTGAAGAACAAGATCATTTTTTTTGTATCCTCATGTGTAAACGCCTTCAAATTTTTCCTTTTTCCTATGACTGTACAGTGCAGCGCTGTTTGTCTTTATTTTCTGTCTCAAACTATGCAGAGACGCTGACCTAAACTGTAAGGGTCGTCATTCTGAGGCGTCCTCTCTGTGTCTGCTGTCTGCGGCCTGCCAGGGATGAAACCTGCAGATGAGGTGGAGGTGGAGGCTCGAGGCTTTTCCTGCTCACTACTTCTCCCTGCTGCACCCTGGACACGCTCCTTTGAAAAAGACAGAAATAGAGCTGTACAGTTGATCACCAAGTCCATTTAAAAATATGCACAACACGCACAACAAAACAAAAGGTGTTTAATGCCAAATTACAAAAACACATGAATCGGACATGAATCTAATAAATTCATTTTCCACGTTCACTAAAAATCATTTTCAACTTTTCTTTCAGCAGAGGACGCAGTAGAAAGAAAAAAGAGTACAGTTATAATTCAGACAGAAAAATCTGTTTCTTTAAAGGAATTACTTCAGAAATCGATTACATCATGATGTCAGCCATGGTTACAATTGAAACAGGACTCACCATCCAGGCATCAAATAAAATACATGAAATACAATTTCCCACGTACATCGTCATACTAACCTAAAAATATCCAAAAGCTATTCTAAAGATCCTGAAATATAGCAACACATTAGACAGTGGCACATGAAAATAACAGCAATTCATTCAAATTCTAAGCCATACATGCTTTAGGATTTAATAGATTTAGGTAGCAGCTGTCCCGTAAACTCTTTAAAGCCAGAGAATGTGAACACACTTCATAGATGTTAACATTTTCCTCTTTTATCTGAAATAATTCTGTTATTGTGTGTACCTAAAATAATTGATATTTTCTAAAACAAACAAACAAAAAAACCAAGCACACAGTATGTTCAGGAATACGCTGCTGAAAATTCCTCTGTTAAAAAAGCTCTCTGGAAAATGTAATATTCTATGTCATCATCCAGATGTCTATGGTTGGAAAACTTAAAATGAAAATGGAAAGGTAGTGTAAAAGCAGCACAATCGCTTTCCACACCAAAAACACACCACGGCACCTTGTAGTGGGACGGATCCGTGAGTGAATGTGCATGCAATATAAAATTCTTAACACACGCAGACAGGCACGCATGCACACACGTACACACCCACACACACCCACCCATACTTATTAACATTCAAAAATTAAAAAGCTCTAAACAAAAAACACCCACTATATTTTATATATAAGATTAGTGTATGTGACTCATTTTCTAGCTCTGATTTTCAGGCTGATGACATGCACACGATCATGCTGATCACGGCTGGCTCAAAGTGTACTTTCACTACACAAAGACATTGCTGTCTTAGTGAAAACCAGCGATTCACGTATATCATGCATACTGAGCTCGGTCATGATGAGGACTTTCAGGCTGAAGTTTGAATCCTGTGATTACTCTGTTAGTTTCTTTAAAATGTGTAAGAGTCCACGTCCTTATACTCCCTCAATGAAACTCCTCAACTTGTGATTTAATTTTGGTCTGTTCACAAAAACTGAAGCCTCCATTCTGCAGGTATCAACGTTTCAGTGTTCAAACACTGCGATGACTTCTGAATGAGTTATAACAACACATTTTCTGCTGCACTGCACTTACATGAATTCGTCAGGTTAACAATCAGGCAACGTTATTTTCATTGAGCATTTCAGACCATAATGATACTCACTAAAGTCAGTGTTGGTGTTGGAAGTGACAGGATTTGTTGAAAGTATAATACAGATTAGTAGAGTAAATGAGAAACAAAAGAGGATGCAAAGCTGGCTCAGCGATCACTGCATGCATGGATGAAATAGGAAGCATGACTCACCAGAGAAGGGAAAAAGGCATGTGCCATGGTCAGTTTCTCTACCTTGTCTTGAAGGGAAAAAGTCCCATGGGCCCCAGCTGGCAGGAAGCGGTTCTTCACCCTCAGCTGGCCAAGGTTGGCCACAATGAGCCTCGGTGACCACGAGCTTTCTGGGATGAGAATAACCGGGGCACCGGCCTCAATATCCAGCAGCACTCTGGATGCCCTCTGAGGCTGATCACATACCTTTTGACAGCAAACACAGCAGCAGCATTTGGAGGAATGAACAATCTGTAGCACATGTAGTGACTGACCATAAAATGTGGTCTCAACTCATAGGGGGTCGTTTTGACTGTTGGGTTTTCTCTGTATTATTGTAGGGTCTTTACCTACAATATAAAGCACCTCGAGGTGACTGTTTACAGTTGAACCCAGAACTTTAGATACAAGAAAAAGACACACATATTCATGTTTTTCCTCACTGTCTGACATGAAATCACAACAAACCTTTCCTGTTTTAGGTCAATTAGGATTACCAAAATTATTTATACTTGCCAAATGCCAGAATAATGAGAGAGAATATTTTTGAAGGCATTTTTATTTGAAGTCAAAAGTTTACATACACTAAGATTACTATGCCTTTAAACAATTTGGGACAGTGCATATGCTGATGTCATGTCTTTGAAAGCTTCTGATTCTTCTGATGTAACATCATGGGAAAGTCTATAGAAATCAACCAAAATATCAGGAAGAGAATTGTGAACTTGCACAAGTCTAGTTCATCATTGGGTGCAATTTCCAGATGATTGAAGGGTGCTTTGGCCTGAAATGTGCACATCTACCCAAGAACAAAAGCCAAAGTCCTTGTGAAGATACGGGCTACAGCTGGTAAGAGTGTTTCTTTATTCACAGTGAAATGACTATTGACATGGGCTGAAAGACCACTCTGCAAGGAAGAGGCCATTACTCCATAAGAAACATAAAAAAATGACAGAATAATGTTTGCAAATGCAAACAGGAACAAAGATGTTCATTTCTGGAGAATGTCCTGTGGTCTGACGAAAAAGGGAGAAGTCTGGCTTAAGGATAACAAAGCCAGTGTTTTGGAGTGTCCATTTCAAAGCTCTGATCTCAATTCTATTGAAATTTTATGGGCAAAGCTGAAAGGTAGGTGGGAGAAAGGCGGCCTGCAAACATGGCTCAGTAACACCACTTCTGTCAAGAGGAATGGGCCCAAAATCCCTACAAACTATTGTGAGAAGCTTGTGAAAGAGTATCCAAAATGTTTGACCTTTGAAGTCATACAGTTTAAGGGCAATGGTACCAAATACTATTGAAATGTATGTAAACCTTTGAGTTTGCAGGAAGTGATTAAAAATGCCTTAAAATTTTTTCTCTCTCTCATTATTCTGGCATTTGGCAAATATAAATAAATTTGTAATCCTAATTGACCTAAAACAGGAAAGGTTTGTTCTGATTTCATGTCAGACAGTGAGGAAAAATATTTTTTTATATATTATATGTAAACTTCTGGTTTCAACTGTAAAAAAAACTGACCTATCCTACTGTGAATCCAGGGCAGATTAAGCAGTTAAAAGATCAGGAGTTGACCCCAAGTGCTGAACTTGATTTGGTAGCTTTTCATTGCAACTCAATATGAAGTTCAAAGAGATGTCCATGCTAGTGAAGGACGCCACTATTAAGCTGAGAAACCAAAATAAACTTCTCAGCGAGAACAAAAAACTGTAGCAGTGGCTAAATCAACAATTTGATATTCTTACAAAGAAGGAAAGCATCTTCTCAGCAACACTAAAAGGTCTGGAAGAAAAACTAAAGAGGATGATTGCAGAACTCCTTCCTTTGTTAAGATAAACTCCTTTACATCTAAATAGAAAACCGGAGAAGCTCAGAGCAGTAGTGTCAAAGATTAAAACCAAGAGGCGACTTCATGAATGGAAGCACATGTAATTCTGGGGGGAAATTCCTTGGACAGGTTAAACCAAGATTAACTTGTAGCAGAGGCAAAAATGTGTCATCATCCAAGTCGTTACACACATAACAAAATGCGGTAATGTGGTGAGTTCAACTGTTTGTGTTATTAGAGTTGTTAATTTGTGTTCGTGACATTTTTACCAGCAATTAATTTGGAAATTTTCATATTTGCAAATATTCGATGAACATTTTTTTTTTTTTGCAAATGTAAATAATAAAGACACGCATTGTACAGAAATTATGCTTTCTATAATGTGATTCCTTAATGGTAGCCCTAGCAGGCAGCACTCACAAGTTGGCCCTCCACTGCAGCCCGCTGCCTGCCCAGAACGTCCTGTAGCTGAGTGAAGTGTTGGATGAAGGCCACCACCTCTGCCTGAAAGCGCTGGGTGTGGACGTACTGCACCGAGGCCATCTGCAAAGACACCTTGATGTCACATTCCCGCTCCAGGTAAGGATCAGGCTGGCCGTACCTGAAGGGAACAGAGCACAAAGGTGACTACACACCCTAATGGTTTTTTTTTAATTTCTTTAGTACTGTACAGTTTGTCATACATACTTAAGAATGTTGAAGATAAGTGCCTCCCCTCCTTGTGTGGTGAAACGCTCTCTATAGAGGTCACCATGTGGGGTCAGGTCACTCAGGGACAAACTTCCCAGAGTGCCTTGTAATCTCATGTCACCATCTGAAATATCAGACAAAATGCAACAACAATAAACATGTAATGATTTTAGTCTTAGTGATAAGTTAAAGAAAAAAATAGCTTTATGAAGGTTTGCTCTAATCAGGCAAAAATGCATTTAAAGTCTTTCATACACACCAAGCATTTCCAGATGAGCAGATAATTTGGACACACTAGCTCTGGCAAGCTCATTGAGTTTCTTGTTCAGTACAAGAGACAAAGAATGGACCTATGAATGAAAACATGGACATAGTTTAGCAAAGATTCACTTCAGAACTGCTGCTTTACACACACCAGCCACGTTCTTAGGTGCACCTAGTTAGTAGTGGGGTGGATCCCATTTTGTCTCCAGAACTGCTTTAATTCTGTTTGGTATAGATTGAACAAGGTGCAGGAAACATTGCTCAGAGATTTTGCTCCATTCTGACGTCACGCAGTTGCTGTAGATTTGTCAGCTGCACAGTTTCCTGTTCTTAACTGACAGGAGTGACACAGTGTCGTCTTTTGCTGCTGGTGCCCGTTTGCTTCAAGGTTCAATGCGCTGTGCGTTCAGAGATGCTCTTCTGCATACCTCGGTTGTAACAAGTGGTTCCTTGAGTTACTGCTGCCTTCCTATCAGCTTGAAGCAGTCTGGCTGTTCTCCTCTGTCCCCTGGCATCAAAAAAGCATTTTCACCCAGAGAGCTGGCGCTCACTTGGTGAAAACTGCTAACTTACAGATGGTTGTGAGCAGAATCAGTTCAGTACATCTGTTCACCAACAACCAGGCCATGTTCAAAGTCATTTAAACCTAATTTCTTCCTAATTCTAATACTTGGTTTGGAACTCAGCAGGTGTGCTTAATCATGTCTACTACATGCCTAAATGTACTGACATGCATTAACAAGAAGCAGAACAGGTGTACCTATTAAACTGGCTGGTGAGTCCACATAGTATTACCATCCAATACTCAGCTAAAAATGGTGTAGAATGGCAATGCATCTGCAGAAACTATAATCTGATAAATTACCATTTTTCAAGTTTAATTCTCAAACCATCTTACAGCAGATATCTGCTTTCCATTTAACAAAGAAGGCACAAATAGGCACAAAACTAATTGGACAAACGCACAGAATTAGAAATCCTTTGCAGTCGATAACTCGTGGTTTCCAGACTTCAGTCAGCTAAGAAATTCGCTCTGGTTCTGGATTCAGCATATGGCTGATAAATTTTAGTATGACCTACCTTCACGTCAACTCTGGTGTTGACGCGCTCTGCTGCATCCTCCTCGCTGCTGTCGGGCTCATACAGAGGATGTCCTGGCACGGGCTGGGGTGTCACAGGCACCTTCAGTCCATGATTATTGGCTGTGGAGCCAATCCCAAAAAAGTCCAGAATAACCACCCAGGTCTGTAGTGTGATCAAAACGTCCAAGCAGTTAAAGTCAACATCCACACTTCGTCCCATACTCCCATAACGTGTTTTGAACTCTGGGTGGTTCTGGTCAACCAGCAGTACACTGATATGAACTAATGAGTCGTCAAAATCTGGGCCTGAGTTAGGAGAGGGTATATGGCGGTTAGGAGAAGGAGGGGGAGTGCTGGGACAGTCCGGGCCCCTTTTAGATTTGCGACTGCTAGATGAAGGATTGCTGGGATGCCTCTGATAGAGCTGGAACACGTTTTGAGCCTCTTCCATGTGGGCAGGCAGTGACCTAGGCATATCTGGGTATAGAGCATTAGATGCTGATGGACAGCTTTGAGAAAGGTACTCCTTTGGACTAAATGTGGAGGGTTTGGGAGCTCCACGAGACACCATCAAATGTTTATACTTAGACTCGGGATTCTGCTCCAGGAGGTCTTCCATGAGCAGTGAACGTAGAGCCAGATGGATTTCCAGTAAATGAGGGTGATCCTTGGTAAAGTCTCCCTCCAAATCTTGGAAGCGCAGACTAACTAAGCCCTGGGAGCCCTGTGTTAGATCAGCACTGAGCTGGACCTGCAATTCTGCCACATGTAAGGTGACTTTTAGCTGTGTGAAGGACAAAGAGTCAGCTGCAGGTTTGTTTGACTGCAGAGGCAAAGGGGAGGAAAGTGATGTGTGAGAGAAGTTGATATGGGGAGGGTCCCTTGCAAACAGTCCTCCCTGGGGGTCTGGAAAGCGGTGAGGTTTGGTGCAGGAGGGTGTTGGTGGTGGGGGTGTGGGCGGCTCGCTCGGTGTGATGCGTTGCTCTTCAATCAGGGACAAATTGTCCAGAGTCTGGAGGACTTGTTCATACACTGGCTTGCACAGGAAAACCTATTACAAATGTCAAATGTTAAAGCAATTCATAAGGATAACATAAAAAATGTCATACAGCCATTGCATGTTATGCCTGACCTCGATATAAGCTGAAGGTGGTGTGGGTGTGCTGGAATTACGCATTCGCCAACTGGAATGATGAAGTCAGTCAAGCTAATCTCTCTCTCTATATATACATATGATACTGTGCTAAGCGAAAATAATTCAAACAGACAGACTCAGCTTGAATTGACTATCTTTAAGGAGAAACAGTTGCATCAAAGAAAGCAGTGTCTGGAATCTAATTTATTTCCATCTATTGCCTCATTTTTAAAAGGTTTGTTTTACACACAAGTCTTACTTCCTAAATTTTCACCAGTATACTTTAGGAAGAAGAGTCCTATTTTGTTGCTAACATTTCCTTCCTGTTTCCATCTCCACCTCTGAAAAATCAAGCCAATGCAAAGATGCCAAAACCTGCAGTTCCATGAGTGGCCACTAAGGGCCCCAAAAGCAAGTGAATGCCCACAGATGGCCAATTTTACAGCAAACAGAAGCATTTTACAGCCTGCTGTAAAAACATGGTAGTCTCTATGTATGGCTTTTTTTTTTTTTTTTAATTAAAAACAGAATTTATAACTCTTCTGTTAGGGTAATCTGGTGTGAACTGGACCTCTAGACCAACATTTCTGGTGCCTTTTAAGCATATATATGACCTGCTTTGTGGTGCAGACGAGCACAGAAACCAACATCAAGGTAGCTATGAACATTTGTTGAATATCTTGTTTAGATCTCATATTGTTATTCAATAGCTGTCACGCTACTGCCAGAATTTCTCTTTTACAGAAACAGATTCTTTGTTACTACCGTGAATGTAACTGAAACGTCTTGACTGAGGGAAGTTTATCAGTGAGATAAAGTGTGTTAAAGTAAAGGTTTGGACAGCATTTGTGTTCAGAAGTAAAGCTGCGTGCAGGAGAGAGGCAAGGATGCCCGGCTCTGTTGTAGTACTGTGGGAGTATATTAATCATCAATATGCTTAATGCTTGTAGTCTGCGCCAAAGAATGTAGGGCGAGATAGATGACAATGTTGTCTTAGGAAGAGGCACATGCAAAGAAGTGCAGGAATAAATTTTTCTCTTTATGAGATTCTTTTTTGGGAGCTAATCCACAATAAAAATCTCACTACAGAATGTATGAGCATGAGATGTTAACAAACTGTCAAACTTTATCAAAAGCTATTTTACAGAACCAGGAGGCTACAAAGGCAGCACTTCCAAGTCCAGCACCCAAATCCCTGCATTCCATACAGCCTGCAAACTGGCAGGGAAACTGTTAAGGATGAGGATGGCTAACCTCTGTATGGAAAAACACCTAACTTGCACTAATTTCACCATCACCTTTGTTTCCTTTGCCATTGCTTGTGGTGGTCTCTCGTTGGAGACCTAGGTTAAGGCATACTCCACATTAGGAAAGAGAGACACACACCAACTACATCGACATGTAGTTGGGAGTAATACAGTGATATGACTACATATGGAAAGTAAAGTGGATTTGTCAACTTTTTGTCAACTTTTTGTGAGATTGTTTCTACTTTGAGTGTTTAGGTTTTTGAATTGTTCTATGGTTTTTACGCTGAACAGTTCACTGGGTCATGTGATGTGGAGTTTTTATGTTCTACAACAAATAGTTGAGTCTACAGTTTGTCTAATGTGCTTGTGAAATGTGTTTAGAAAGTAAAATTTTTATATAGTGTGATTAGTAAATAATCAAAAGGGGGACATGTAATGGAAAATTTTCCTTTAACTTCTTATGTGTTGGTCAGCTATGGAGTATGTGACCATAAAGTGACCTGCAGGTTGTAAAATGGTCCAGATGACCATTCCTTATCTGTAACCTATACACACACTTCTTTTTCTCAGGGCCTTTTTAGTTTATGTGTATAGTTTAGTTTATGACCTTTCTTATCTTAGGGTCTCATCTATGCAACAAGGAAGGATCTCCTCTTTTTTATTGGTTGGGCTTAGGAGGGGGAGAACAAGGAGGTTAAAGTGTGAAAGACCTTTGTGTCTTTCTGTGATTTGCAAAACTCACTCAATACCCCTCTGGGGGTATGGGGTGACTTCTCCTCATATGAGAAAGATTCCAAATACTTAAAATAGAAATTGGCGTTAAAAGATAAATTTGAAAAAAAAAAAAGGAAAATTGCAATTGCGTCTGTCGCTGTTGTGGTTGAATAGACATTGGGAGACTGCCTAAAAGGGTAACAAATCTCGGCGAGCGAGTGGCATGCAGACCGGGTCACATGTAAAAAGGTCAAAAACTAATTGTGTTATTTAACATAAGGTAATTAGGCCTCCTCGGACGTGGTTCCTTTCTCTGTTTTCTTACACGATTTCTTACACCATCCTGGGAGAAATCACCAGGTGATTCCAACAGTACTGATGACATAACTGCTGTGCTTTCATAAATAAACTCTGTGATCTGTAAAGGTAAAAATCACCACACATCTATATTTTGAAGAAAAACTTTAGTGGGGACCGCCCTTGTTCAATGGTCACTTTATGAATAGTGGCTTATTTTCAGATTGTATATGCAGGTATGGTATATACCTTAACCGGATTGACAAATTTGCCCTCAATTCTCAGTAGCCCTGTGCTCCTGTAGGCTTCCTCTGCGGTGAGGAGGGTAAGCTGTGCATCTCCGTCAACAGGAACTTTCTCCAGCGTGAACTGTATCGTAGTGTCTTTCAGTATGTGGAAGGCTGATCAAAGAAATAAGTTATATGAAAAGTGAGTAGAGAATCTGGCATGGTAAATACAACGATCCTAAAAATTTTAAACACGCTCACCTTTTCCCCTGTTGAGGGATTCAAAGAAGTCATGACGTGTGAACTGTGGTCCATCCTGACTGATGCCACCGTTGCGGGATGGTGACGTGCTGCCACCTTTATCCCCTCTGGCTAGCCTCTTCACAGCCAAATTACTCATGTTGAGTGAATAGAGGCATATGTCCTTCACCAAAACCTGCAACCTTTCTCCTTCTGAGTCTTGCCCAGTAACAAAATTCTGTATCGTTATGCTTCCTAGGTGACCAACCAAGAGTTCAGAGTGACCAGGTTTACGGGGAATGGACACAACTGGAGATTCAATGCTGATGTTGAGGGTCAGCTTTACTAAGAAAGTATCTAGAGTGGATTCAGGTTCATCCATGGGAACATCGTCCTCATCTTCAAATGGATAATCCCAGCTCTGACTCAAAGTTCGGATTTTCCGTGATGGTGTCTCAAAGAGTGAAACCATCCCACTATACTCTGCTGTTTTGGTGGCTAGAACCGTTGACACTTTTGTGGCAGCTCTTTTCAACATGGAGCGGAAATTGTCTTCTACTTCGTTGGCCGACAGACTGAGTTCCTTCAAGAACTTGGCGGAGTGGTTGTAGTGTAATGATGCCATTTGAAGTTTCAAAGAACACTCCCCTTGGGATTTCTCCATAAGGCGGAAATTTAAAGCTTCTGCTGGAGAACCTTCTTCTGTGTCAGATGGGAATGGTAATCCACCGAGGCTTGAAGAGCTGTCTTCAACACTGCCAATGCTGACTACAAACTGGCTTCGGCCTCCTTCCTGGGTCAGGTCCACAAGCTGCATGCATCCGAGTGAACCATTAATGTCCAAGCGGCTGCCCATGGACACATTGACCTTGGTACCAGTAATGCTGGCAGTGGCAATCTTCAAACCTTTCTTCTCAGTACCTAGAACAGTACCCGTGGACACAGTACGGAGGAGAAGCAGGTTGAGGCGATGGATCTCCACAGTCAGTTCTTTGTTCTGGTCATAGGTGGCCTGATATATCCCATCCTCTTCCTCACCACAATCATGTGTTGCATGTTGTTGTGCTTTATCTTGTTGCACTGATGATGTCCAGGTTCCTTCTTCTTTGGGGAAAGACTTCTGCAGGAACTTGAGCAGCTCCACCATAGTCTCAGGGTTGACAATGATGTCCAAGTTATTGACCTGCATGCTTGTAACCTGAAGGGAGCTGTCCAAATTCATGGATGGGCAGTCTGAGCTTACAAACTGGTACTCAAGCTTAATCAGGGCTTCTTGGTCTTTGAGAAAAGAACTGAACGGGGAGAGTCCATCTGAGGGCAGGTGAGACGAATACTCAGTATAGCTGCGCTGATGCTCAGACCTGCCATTAGCTGAAACGGGAGATGATGGCTGGCTTTCTCTTAGGCTGCCTGTGGGTATGTCAAAACTGAGATGCTTATGAGAAGCCACGAGGAGGTCAAAGTCTGATCCATAAGTCTGTAAGGTGTCCACCAGCAGAAGCCCATGGACAGTTAGAGCAACTTCAGCATCATATGGCCGCTTGACAAAATGAGCATTTGTGCCAAACACTTTGAGAACAGATATGTACCGTCCATCACTCTCTATGCCAAGCTGCATGTAATTGATGTTGAATTCAGCTAACAGCAGACGGGATTCGACCAGGACTTCACGTGTATGCTGCTCCAATGTCATTACGCTCTGGGTCAGATTCTTGGCTGAACCCTGCAGCTTCCAGGAGCTGTCCTCTCTTTGAAATATCTTGTCATGGCGGAGGGTAAGAGGATCAGGAGGCCTGATAGTCTGACTTTTCTCTTGGCCTCTGCTCTCTTCACTCATAGCTGGACTGTTTAGCCTAGCCAGACAACTCCTAAGAGCAGTCATCTTCTCTAGGTTGATATGGACCTTGAGGTCTGGTAGTGTTCCTGACAGCACAGCTCCAGGAAGCTGGGGGTCAGATGTGTAGCGTAGTCTTTGCTCAAGCTGCAGCAGCACATTAAACTTCTCCACCACGTGTGTAGGCCCTACTTCACTCTCTTGAAGATGCTTCCAGTTGTCCTTATAGCGACCAACCATTATCTGCAGGTCCTTAAAGGCCAAGGAGTATTTTTCATAAAGCTTTTGTCTGTAGGGCTGAGTACCTTCTGGGGATCTGAGGCTCGGAAGCTCAGGGTTATTCAGCTGTGCTTTCAAAGGCAAATCCAGCTCAGGTGGCGGAGATTCTGGTGGAGTTGCAAGTGGAGTCTGGTACTCATCATCACTCATGTCTTTTTCTGGTTCAGTTGCTTTTGAGTTGGACTTTGTGTCATCTTGAGGAAGAAGAAAAAGAAAAATAGCAGGGTTCAGTTGGGCATCCCACTGGGAAAATGAATGAAGCAATTGAGGCGTATTGGTAAAACTGTTGATTTACCTTGAGAGTTTGTCAGCAAGATCCTGCCTAAATCAACAACAACTAGCATCGGGTCGCCTGACTGGAAGTCATCAGGAAAAATCACCTGGGGTGCAGAGATGTCCAATTTCATGGTCCACCGCTTACTGTTTTCCTACAAAGCAAACACATTAGTAGGAATCAGGAGGATTTGATAATCATTTAACTATCAATTATTTCACACCGCCATTCAGAAAATCTCTCTTACAATAAACTCCCCCACAAGCAGCTGATCGATGGTTTGTCGGATTTCTGCCTTGGTCTGCATTTTCAGCTTGTTGTACTGCCTCCTCGCAGCCTCTGCAACTCTCAGCTCCAGTTCTGACTGATACCCAAAACCTGGTAATCAAAATAAATATGTTTAGAGTACAATCATCTACCAGTATTCAAAAACATCAGCTAAAGTAACACTAACATCTTTCAGTCAACTCTGTATAAAAAAATCACATCAAACGTGTGCAGAAAATACCACAGAGGAAGAACAGCAAGGTAAAAACGCACTGACCTGAGGTGTGAACTCTTCCTTTATAAAAGAACTCAGTCACTTGTTTTATGGCCTGTGGGTTATAGATGATGTTCAGTGGACTAGTGTTTACTTCCAGTCTTCTCTCAAACTTACACCTCACAGGGTTACGCTCGTAAATCATTTCAAACACTGGGCATGGCAAGCACTCCGCACTGCATCCTGACATAAACACAACAAACATGAAAGTGAACACGTCAGTTCAGTGGAATCTGGGAGTATGCCAATTAAAACACAATGATTCCTACAGCCATGCTGGACATTACTGCTCAATACTGTCAGACTCGCCCAAAGATCTGCATAAGAGACAGTGGAGGAATCTTCGTTTGAGTAAACCATTGACAGTCTAAACCAAACTACTGCTCTTCCAGCCGATTGGTCACAAGCTCAGAAAACATTTGGTAATTGTTTACAGTATATAGTCCTTACTTAACTATAATTTATTATTAACATAAAACAAAAATCTTACCGGGGGTATTGCTGGACTGGCTCGATGACTGGTTAATAGCAACAACAACGTTGCCCTATAACATGTAACAGCTGTTAGAAAAATACAACATACAGCAAAATATAATACAAATATAAGGTGCTTAAGGAACTGCAATTGACTTTTTCCCTTATGTTTTCAACTTCTCTCCCTACTCTGCCATCACTGCTTACCGTTTTGGGAGACACCAAGACAGGAAAGATGGTGCCCTGAGTGGTCAAATCTCGAAGGAACAAACTTCCCAGCTTCACCGACAATAAGGAGGACTCTGAGCGAGGGAGAGACTCCGCCATCACCTTCACCCCTGAGGATTACAGTCACTTTATTTTGATACGTCCACAGACAATGAGTTTATTTTGATATCTATGGAAGATAAAACTTAGAATGGATTCATTTATTATTGTAAATAAGCTGTGAATAATCCAACATCAAAAATGCCAGTTTATCGGAGCAACTGGATCCATTTACTGTGGAGGTCAAAGATTTGCCTTTGAATTTCTAGCCCATCTGTATTCTGTCGCTGGGGAGGCTGAAACTGGCGTAATGATGCACTTCTTCACCACTGCTTCGTTGTACCTGAGAACTCCAGCTGAATGACTCCACTCTCGTGCAGCTTCTCCCCCCTCTTGTCCTGGTGGAAGAGCGTGACTCCGCCTTTCTCTAGTAAGAACTCCAGCCGGGCAAACAGATGATCTCGCCGGGTGAAAGTGTTTAAAGTATGAGAGTCCTCCAAGGGATCAAACAAGTCCTCTGTTTCTGCTGGAACACAATGAAATCGTCAACAAGTCAGAATTTTTACATTAAACAGAAGCTTATTTTTATTTAGTAGTTTGAGTTTAATTTAACAACATTATTGTAGAATGAAAGATTGTCCAAAAACAGAAATAAACTACAGAGAAAAAAAAAGAAAAAACAGCAGGGGGCACTGACTATCTTTGTCACACCAAATTACTCAGTAACGGTTCTTTATGCTTCCTTTAGTTTGTAAGCAAGCCACTTTGTCCAGCGCTTGTTGTACAAATATCCTTTTATCCTTATGAGTCAGCTTTTCCATATCGTGACTCTACTCCACGATTTCTTCCCACTGCTCCGAGGCGGTTGGTTCAGCTTTTCGCCAAGACAATCAGAATTTTAAGAAGATGGATGTCCCCTCTTGGAATTGCAACTCCAGATAAAAAAAACCCAGCAAGAAAATCTTTCGAGATGCTACAGCCAAAAATGTACTCAATACTTTGGGAAACACTGCCACAAAAAGGCTGTAATTTTTTATATGACCAAAATATGTGAGTGTGATTGGCGCTCATGTGCCCGCACTGCCTCCAACACTGCTGTGGTACCCCCCCCCCCTTTTATTAATAATGTGCGAAGTAATAGACTCTAACTTTATTTTACCATTTTAAAGAAATTTCTACTATACCAAAATATTTCATTATAGCAGCTTGTGCTGGAACTTACAAACAGATGAAAGACAGATGTTAAATTGTATGCGGCTGTCATAGGGCTGCCTCTCTCACCTAGAATATTCCAGGAGGATGGACTTTGTAGGAGTTCTTGTGGTCTATCTGGATCCTGAGAATCTCCATACCAGCCTCCCCAGCCTGGGAACCATGACTGCAGGTACTGGATCATCCCTGAGCTCTCGCTCTTGGGAACAGACGTGGATAAACATGGCTGGGGCTCACTGCTGGGCTCACGTGCATTCTGAATGAGGAGACACGCAAAGAATAACTCGTGGAAGTCTAACAAAGATCAGTGAAAGCCTGTGAAGCGACTGCTGTGCTTCCTGTATTGCAGTTGCATGGGATGTACTGGACTGTAAACTCCCCTTTGATAACACTTTATTTTTACCTAATGATGGGAAATGGCACAAAGACCAATAATGTGTTAGAAATTTGGGTTTTGTGCACCTGAGCATACCTCTGCGATTACTTCCTGCTTTCGGAACCAGTCGTGGACAACTTCTCTGAGAATCTGCAGCTCTTCAAATGTCTGCTCCTCCTCAACCCGCTCCAGCTCACCCTGCATGAAAAAGTCTCTTTATGAATGTTTTTGAAAGAATGCAACCGTGTATAAAGTATATTTAACTGGTTTTCTATCTTCACTTGCACTTGGACAAACAAGAGCAGTTTAAAGAAGATGATGAGGTTAGTGTGTGTTGAGTTAACGTCTGCAAACAAATCCAACCATTTCATAGATTTCATGCTGCCATTGTTCAGCAAAGCAGGATTTCATCCAAACATATTTTTCTTGTCTACAGTCAAGGACACAGATGTGGGGAATAAGAGTATCCATTTAAAAAATAGTCAGAAATTGCAGGTGGAAACGGTTAGAAAGCAATCTCTGTGCACTCTAATCAGACTGTTCAAGAGGTAGAGCAGTGAAGGTATATAATGACACCATAACGTCAATATTTTTAATATTAAGAATATTTCTATTTTTAAATTTATATTAGCAATATGTTACACTAACTAATCAAATGTCTGTCATTCCTTTTGTCTTTGACTGAAGTACCTCTTCCTGAGAACTCAGGGGAACTCCTTTGAGCCTTCTGAAGTAGAGGCTGGTGTAGGTCTGGGAGTCTCGGGCCCGCTGCAGGGCAAACTCCCAGCTGCCTCGCCGCCGTTGCTCTCTTATCTCACTCAGGTTGGCTTGGATGGCAAACATCCACCACTGCTGGCAGCTGCATGATTTCAAGGGTTTATTAAACAACACACAGGTGTTAAAAAGCAGTGTGGCATATTATTAGGTCTACTGGTAAAGGATAACAGTTTAAGAGATTGATTCAGGTCTTTGTTTTTGAAAGAATCTGCAGATGCAGTAGAAAAGTTCACCTTCTAAACATTCCAATGCACAAACATCATCTTCATAAGAAAAAGTTATAGTTTATAAATAAGAAGCGTGTCTGCGCAACAGCAGCCACCATAGCTCGGATTATGCGCTTGAATTCAGTTGACTGCAACTTGCAAGTTACTGACTTCTAGCAGTGAGATTTTACACATTGTGCTTTTAAGCGTGAACTTACTTTCCAGAAATAGGTACTTTGGGTCTCCACTTTCTGTAAAACATCTCTCTTTCTCTGCGATCCAGCTCTTTGAGGAAAGCCATGATCTGCTGGTACTGGACCTAAAAGATAAACGACAAACAACAAAAATCTTAGACTCAAAACATTAGGTTTGCATCTGTATATGTGCCTTTCCTTTTGACCTCAAAGAAAGTAAACTGTGGAGCTCTGAAGGACTCACATATATATCACCTTTCTGATTCAGCTGCAATTATTGATAAAGGGTGTTCAATTTTTATACAGACCTGTGAAAGGCGTAAGGACATAGACTCCAGCTGAACCTGGCCTTCAATCCGTGGGGTGTGTCGAGACCTCAGAGGCTCCTTGGAGGTGTTTCTTCTGAGCAGCACAGAGGCACACACCGGCTCAAAGATGTACTGATGCTCACGGCTTTGCATACACTGGCTCATGGCATCCTGTACAGTTGAAAAACAATCAGGCTACTCATATGGAAATCTCTTTTAACCAGCCTTTACTTTTGATTTTGTTCTGTATTGTCAGAGATAAAATACAAGAGGATTTCTAACAGCTAATAACCACCTTGTACTCGGCCCAACAAATCTTAGAAACATGGTGTCTAACCAAATACTTACTCTGGATGGCACTAGCTTGGCCTCCAGGATATGTCCTTCAATGCATATATTCAATATGTAGGAATGCTTTCTTTTATTTCTGCAATATTTCTAAAATTACAAACATCCTGTCTCAGAGTGATGCTGAAAAGATAATTCATGCATGTATTACTTCTAGGCTGGATAACTGCAATTCGGTATTATCAGGCTGTTCTAAAAGCTCCCTTAAAAGCCTTCAGCTGATCCAAAATGCTGCAGCTAGAGTACTGACAGGAAGTGGCCCAAGGGGTACAAATCATCAGGTGGTGGTCTCCAGGTCTCAGTGGAATGGTTCTCATGCCGGCTGGTATGAGAATCAGCACCTCTAAGACTGAGGCCATGGTTCTCGGCCGGAAAAGGGTGGTGTGCCCACCC
>VUQK01030260.1:18944-30827 GCA_015106715.1 Bujurquina vittata
AAAAACTAAAAGAAAAAAAAAACAAATGAAAGCGGCAAGGGAGAGAGGGAGTAAAAATAAAGATAAAAAAAACTGGAGCGATGTGCTGTAGCATCCCTTTAGGTAACAGAATGATTTTCTGCATTGTTTAATTTTTAATCAGTTTGTCTTCCCCAGCATTCCTCAGCTCTTTTTTGCATATTCTATATATAAATATATAATTAATGTCTGAGAGGCAGATAAAAGAAAAAAAATAAAACCCTCACAAGAGCATCAGAGAATCGTTTGTTGTTCTCAAGAACAAATTAATGCCATCTATAAAAAAAAAAACAAAAAAAAACGGACTTGCTGAGGCCAGGCTTTTTTTTTTCACCCTTCTTCTCTCTGTTTTGTACATCTTGCACATCATATGTTGTTTCGTTCCAAAAGACGAGGCTTCGCTGGTCATTTTGAGGTGTTTCTGGAGTGAATCTTGTCCTGAAGCCACGCACGCTGAAGACTGGCAGCTCATGAAACACGCCGCTGGGAGGACTTGGTAATGTGAGTGAAGCTGCTACACTGTTTGCAGTGGTGTGAAAAAGTATTTGCCCCCTTCCTGATTTCTTTCTTTCTTTTTGCTTTCCATATTTGTTACTTACATGTTTCAGATCATAAAACTAATTTTAATATTAGACAAAGATAACCCGAGTAAATAAAATGCAGTTTTCAAATGAGGATCTAGTTGTTAAGAGAAAAAAGGCCCTGTGTGAAAAAGCAATTGCCCCCCTAAACCTGCAGTAATAACTGCTTGTGCCACCCTTGGTAGCAAGAACTGCCATCAAGCTTTTCCACTCTAGAGGGTTTTTCTGGCAAATATCAGATGAGTTGGATCTTTGAACATTTGTATTCTGTACTGTGTTCGTGTTCTTTTATGCACGTTTTTTTTTCCTTCCACTTGATTGTTGTATTTGCTTCCAAACAGGATACAAACACGGGTCTCCTAGATTGTCACTGTGTGATACAACACAGCAATCAACCTCCTGATATAGACTTTGCAGAAGAGGAGTCGTGTCAATGGCTGGTGAGTCAAGAAGTGCTACCAAGGACATCATGAGTGTGATGATGAGACAAACAGCGTCTGACAAAATGTCAGGATATGTCATGATTGGTGGATGGACACCCCCCCTCCCCCGACACAGGCACACACACACAGAATTACTGAACCCCCTCACTATAATGGTCAAGAGTTTTTTCCTTTAATTCGTCCTGCATCTGTATTTCTACTTTATGCCCACCCGCCCCTTCCTCTTCTATTCCTGGTTTTTTCCCCTCTCGCTCTTTGAACCGTTTGAGCAGCGAGGCTCAGGGTGTTAGCAAGGAATTTGTCCAGCTTTGACAGGGGCGAGCCATTTTTCCTCAACGCTCTTTGAAGAGCGCCCGCTTATCGACACTGGGGCTAAGCGCCGGCCTTCTGAGCTCGGGCTGCAGCTCCACTGGGAGTGCGCTGAGGCTGGGCTTCATCACGATCTGGTCACAGATGCACACACACTATGTTCATACACTCACACGCATGCACATGTACTCAAAGACTAAAAAGCACGTACTCACCAACACAAACGCATGTAAAGAAGACACACACAAATTCACAAATCACACACACAGGAAGACATTTGCAAGAAAGATGTAGTGACATTTGGATATGTGGGGAAAGAGATAATAGGGATGATGGAGATATGGGCACTAGCATATGCACTCTCACACACATACACACAATAACCTTTTCCCTTGGCATACAAGGGAGGAAAACAGAGTAATGCTTGCAAGAGGAAGATCAATGGAGCTTTGGGGCCTCATGGTGTGAAAGAGGTGAGCTGAGGAAGGTGGGATTTCATATTGGGATCTAACATCTATTGTGGAAAATTGACCACAGTTTCATTCTGCAACTCAGATTCAACAGAGAAAAAGCATTTCTCTGTTACAAATGTGTACTTCAAACTCCACAATCCTTTCTCCAACTTCAGGAAACTTTGAGTTCAGTTGGCATCTTGATGACTTGCATAATAATATGATCATAGTCATATTATTATGCAACTGCTATGGCAGTCTTTCATGCTCATGACCCAATGCATAGTTGCACGAAGGCCACGACATTATCTACTGGGAAAAGAATGTCCTTCTACGCTTTGGATCAAATTCTTGTGTTTGACCAGGTTCCTGCTGGCTAAACCTTCAGCGGGGCAAATATTTGATAAAAGCGTCTGTAATCTCTGAACATTAAATAGAACACACCTGTGCTACTTTGTGCAAGTACAGAGAAAAAATACCGCTCACAGTTATGATTCCCAAGGTCTACACACATGGAGAGAACATGTCACAAAACAGTTTATCGCCATTTCTAAATGATCCTAAATTCACTTCAGGATTCATTAGAGGACAGGTTAATGCTGCCAGCAACCCATTTGCGATTAGGGCTGGGGTTTGAGCTGCCAGTTCTCTTCTATTTGTCTCTATGCTACGTTATACTGTGTTTACAACCCCAGAAGCCAACCACCAGTATTTCTTCACATGTTTGCAACAGTTTTTGACTTATCTGTAAACTGTGGTCAAGTGGAACTGTGACCGTAGGGGTCACAAAAAAGGCTCAAGTTCATATAAAATACCTCCAGTAATGAATTCATTACGCTGGAGAGCTTTTAAGATGAACTGACCCGAGAATGCCAGCTTTTCATGGTTCATGACTCTGCAAGTGTAACAAGTCAAGTCTTTGCAGCGGCCTTCCATCCAAACGAGACGTGTCATGTCCCTGCCGTGCAGCCTGAGAAGAGACGCAAACTATGTCATGATGAGTGAGCTGGCCTTGGCTGTAAAATGCAAATAATGGAATGGCTTAGACTATCGCTTGGAAGAAGATTACAGTCCAAGGCTAAAGCCAGGAGAAAGACCAGTAACATTCGATAAAGACTGAGTGGAGGAAGGCAAGGTAACTTAAGGAGGAGAAGGTAAAAGAGGGATATCTGAGGATTTCAGGGAGTGATAAGCTAGGGATTGGCGAAGCAGTAAGACTAAACTAGCTTTATCGTTGTGGAGAAATTTAAGGCATTTAAGAGTCCCTTGTCTCGACTACGATGGAAATATTTTGATCGCTATTGACGGATGACTTTAAAAATTAACTTTCACCTTCTAATTGCATCCTTGTAGTGTCTGATTGGAATGATACTTTGAAGATAGTGAGCTTCCAAAATGAATTTCTCCTTCATTATCTATAATCTGTTCCCATGCCTGAGATGCCAGCGCAATTTGAGCTAAATCTGGCTATCAGAAGGACAGGGGAAAAAAAAGAAGAAGAGTGAAAAGTGCAAATGAGAGAGATGAAAATGTAGAAAAGATAAAAATGTCCATATGTTTCACAGGCTGGCTATCTTTTCCTCTCACTCTCTCTCCCAGTTTCTGTGTGTCTCCCTCTCCCTCTCTGGTTCCAGCACTGACCCCACTCATTAAAGCTGATTAAAACTTTTCCAGCGAGCGCTGTTTGCCCTCAGAAGACGATAACCTCTACAAGGCTGCTACATAAAAGAATAATAGGCGACTACAAAGAGGGTTGGACAAAGAAAAAAACCCCTTCGCCCGGGCCCAGCAAGGCCCCAATTGGAACATTTTAGAAAATTAATGAAATTTTAGATCAAATGAATTATAAATTAAGGAGCTGGAGAGAGGAAAAAAAAAGATGAATAAGTCATAAGAAAATGTACTCTTGCTATCAAACTGTAGGAACATGTTATCCTCCACCAGGCTTGAAGAAACAGGGTCAGGTTCAAACCATGCGGATTGGGAGGAAAACAAAGGTTCCCGCTCAGCTCTGGCTTTGAAGATAATTGTTGCAACTGCACTTGAAAGGGGACTGTGGCCCCAGCCCCTACTGAGAGTGATCAACTTTGACTCAGTGGCTGTTTTTGTTGTTTTGTTGGTTGCCGTTGTTTTTTGGGCGAAGCGGCAGCGGGAATTTGCGGCGTGTGGGAATGCTCCTTTTAAACAGAAATCGCATCAAATGCAAGCGGAAGCTGAATGTGTGACACTGCCCCCCCCCCCCATGTAATTAATATAATTCCTTTTTATGTGCTATTAAAAATAAATTTAAAAAAGGAGGCAGTGTGGCGGCGGGCACAGAAATTGGTTTGTGCAAAGTTGGAGGCCTTGGAAAAGTTGCAGGTTGCTCCCTTTTCCCCCCCTCTTTCTTTCTCTGCGTGCGAGGCTGGGGAGAGGACAGGACTAACATGACTGTCAGAGATGTGTGCGACGCCTCTCCACGCCGGTCGTTTTTGCATTCAGAGGCTGTCAAATGTAACTGAAAAATTCATAGCAGTGAGAGCTTGGCCTCTGTCAGCTGTCATTTTGTGCCGTTAACTCTATGCTTGCATGTTGTTGAAGTGTTGGTTGAAGTGCTTAACACAGTCTGTTTTGCACTGCACGGAAGGCATGCCACACACTAACACAGCTGAAGGGTGTTAAATGGATCATTAGCGCTGAGCTGAGGAGGTGCTCGACCTCTCTCCTCCAGAGGTCAGAGGTCACAAGCCTGAGGAAACAAACCACTATTTGATCAAAGGGCGGTCAAGACTGGTCAGCCCCTCTGAGTTAATTCACTTTTATAAGCTAGCCCAAGTGTTTTTTCCTCAGTGTGTGCGTGCGCATTCAGGGAAGAAAACCCAAATCTTTAACGGGCTGTCAAAATCTGCCCTCAGCAGCTACAGAGGTTTCTTCTGCTCTCACACGCTGACCTACAGATGGCTGTTCTCCCTGAATCTCAATGCTATGTCGTGGAGACCAAATTCCATTGAAAATGTAAAAAGTTTTAACGGTGGGCATTGCTGAGTGATGATGAAGGCAGAGTAAAGACTCAAGTCTCCAAACACTCTTTCCAGCAAACAGCTCATTTATTAGCCTTGTTCCAAATGGCGATCAAACGTCATGCTGCTGTGGTAGATGTGTGACCATTTCTCTGGGGCCCATTCTCTTCGCTGAACATTTAGATATTGTTTTCCACAGCGTCAGGCTTTTCAGTGAGGGCATTAATGTGTATGTGCAAAGTATCTGGCTCACACAGCAGAAGGAAGCCGTGCAGTAAAGTTTACGCAGTATATTCATAAAAACCGTGACAATATCAGAGTACCTGGGTACTCAACATGTATCTGCCACTCACTGCTTTGTCGAGTAACACATGTGGGAGGCCAGCATGTATTGGCTGCTTTATACCCGAGTATCAGTACTGTATAATGAGAACAAAGCTGACTTGACAAACAGTAGTTAGAGGAGTGCAGCATAGTGCAAGCACGTCCTGTATGTTTTCTCCTTCACTTTTTTTCTAATGCTAGCTCAGTAGCACAGTATGCAAGCATGCAAATGCAATCAACACAGGAGTTCTGTCACGGTCCACTCGCCCTCGTCTCTGTCTCTCTGCTCGTGCGTTCCAGGGGCGGAGCTCACCTGTTTTGCTCCACACCTGCAATCAGTGTTGATTAGGCGCCCGATGGCAGTTGGCTTGCTCCTTTTGACCTACTTAAAGTGGCCGCCTTTCTTTAGTTGATGCCAGATTGTTGTGTCACATGCGATATACAAGCTTGGCTTTTTTTTAAGATGAGGAATTGGAGTCTAGTTGGAGAAAGGTTGGAGTTTGTGCTGCTCGAGCACAAGATTTGGAGACAGAGTTCTGGAGTTGATGGAGAAGCTAGCTGAAGACCACTCATCTGCCCTTGTTAGTTAATTTTAGCCTAATTAAAAAACAAACTCTTTGCAGCATTATAAACACAAGTTTTCCCCATATTTCTTTTAGTCAATTACTTTTTGAGTCACACAAACACTGCTTGCCAGCTGACCCAGTCTCTGGCCTATTCACCTGTGCACAATGATTTTCATGTGTGAGGCTGACTTTGTGGACACTCAACAGCTAAATGCAATTATGCCTTGGGACATTATGGAAACAGGTGCAAGTCATTTCACCTTGATGCTCAGCTATAGTTCCTCAAACTAGATTGCACTGACAGGCGCTAAGGGCACTTCCACATTAGGCACTGCTGAACTACACAGTTGTCAGCCCTCTGAACTCCCCTATAGTGTTTCAGTTAACATCCTGTACCTGTGTATTGTGTTGTCATCATTCCCACAGCACCTGCATGTACAGGACAAATATGGAAATGAACTAACCAACTAACTTTACAATAAGGTGTTACTTCACATTTTTGATGCTTTTACACCGGATGCACAAATAAACTGCCCACTCAAAACATTTTTGTCGTGGTCCAGCGGATTGTGGCTAGGTTTGGTTTGTCTTTTTTGTTGTGTGCCCCCCCCCCCACGGCTTTTCTTGCTCTCCATTTTCAATCCTTGTCAGGTGGATCTGTAACCCTTCTGCCGCGCCTTGGGGTGGAGTTTTCCTGCCCCTGTTTCTGCTCATTCAATTAAGCGGTCAGTATTTAAGGACTGAGTGGTGCTGCAGTCTCCATCAGGTGGTCTGTGCCGCAGTGGTGATGGTTAGGCCCCTCTTTTGCTTTTTGACCTAAGTTGCTTGCTCTGCTATTCTGTTTTCCACGCAGCAGCCTTTCTGAACCCTCTGTGGAAGTTTGGTTTACTGAAGGCTCGGCCCACTTGGGGACTGCAAACACCACCGGCCTGCCAGCTGAAACCTGCAAAGGAAGGAACTCACCTGCAGGTCACCTGTTCTCTCAGCTACATCCTGTTGGAACTGTAACCTTCCCAAGCTCTCACTCGCCTCTCTGACAAGTAAGGTCACTTGAATAACTCCAAAGACTCAGTATCATGCTGCAATCACCTTCAAGTCCTTACTTACACTCTCTGCTCTGGCAGAGCCACTGTATTCATCCCCATCCTAAAGCTGCTCCTTCTCTCCCCTCCACAGTTGCATTATCACATTTTCTTCACCCTCAATAAACCATTTTAAAATTGCCAAGTGCCATCTTGGAGTCCGGTTTTATTCACATTTTTAAAATTGGGACCGGGGCATAAACCCGAGTTGAACTTTTCTCTGCTTCATCAAGTAATTGAAGCAACTACCACTGAGAGTGAAGTGTACCTCTGATACATACATGACACGGTAGTGAATAAATTAGAGAGTTAACAACTGAGTCGCAGTCTGGAATATCCACTAATGACTAACCGTCAGTGAGAAAACTGGTGATGAGTGAATCGCTTCCATCTAACCAAAAACCTGGTAAATATTTAGTCACCTTATGAGGACAAAGTGATCATTTAGAGGAGGCCATCTTTAAAAATAGTTACCTAAGTGATGTTATTTTTACATTATTTGAGTTGTTCTAATTCTGAAATAAGATGGGAAACGTTACTCAAACTTATGATATAATGCAAATTCGAATTTTTGTTTTTAAACACATGACTTATATCTAATTTCAAATTTCAAAACTGGACTAAATTAAGATCAGCTGAGTGAATACAAACCTGAATTAAAACAAACAAACAAAAAAAAAATCCCCACATTTTTGTCAAACAAAAATAATTGTAATGGAGATGGAAAAATTATTTTAATTTAAATTATTTTTTTATTCTCATTCTGGGGGTGTTACATAATGCTAATTTGAAACAGCCCCTGCGTTTGGTGACCAGTGTTTCTGCCAGTGTACTGCAAACCTGAAAGTGCACTATTGATTATATTAACACTGAGCTCAAAGTCGTTGTTGGCGATGACCCCGGCCCCTAGCATCAAGCTCTCTGAAAGCAGAGAAAAAAAGTCCTCTAAAGGAAAAATGTAAATAGTTTCTGATGCATGTCAGTAAGAATAAATATTTTCCTCACACCGGACGGCCAAGAAATAATAGAACAGAAAAAATAAAATCTAATATATTCTGACGGCACAGAGTCAGGGTTAAAGTCATCACCAATGATGACTTAGACCTTGGAGGGCGGAATATTTATCACACAAAACTGCAACTGGAAAACTGTGGAATGATTCTCTCTCTCCTCTGTGTAGTGAAGATCTACCCTCATCAGGCACAACATTAACATAAGTGGCAGTGGCGCAGAGGGTAGGTGCTCGCCTTGCAGCTGGAAGGCTGCTGGTTTGAGCCCCTGTCCCTGCACTGTGTCCTTGGGCAAGACACTTAGCCACATTGCCTAACGGTAGCGCCGGTCTCTGGCTGCATGACCGCAGATGCTCGTCTCTGGATGAGGGATCTGGAACGATCACTTCATTGTGTGCCTTGTGTGTGTAAAGAGTCTAACATTATGACGGCCTTACTAATATTGTGTTGGGTCCAAATCAACACCTCAAACTTATTGTTCTCCTCAAACCACGTTCGCTTTGTGTCAGGGTGTATTATATCGCTGAAAGAGGCCACAGCCATCCGGGAATACTGTTTCCATGAAAGGCTGTAACATGGTCTGGTACAATGCTTAGGCAAGTGGTATGTGCCAAAGTAACATCCGCATGGACCCAAGGTTTCCCAGCAGAACATTGCACAAAGCATCCCAATGCCTCCACCGGCTTGCCTTTTTCCCCATAGTGCACCCTGGTGCTAAGTGTTCCCCAGTTACCCGCCCATTCACATGATGTAAACGAAAACGAGTTATCGGAGCAGGCCACCTTCTTCCATTGCTCTGTGGCCCAGTTCTGATACTCACATGCCCATTGGTGGTCCTTTTGGTGGTAGACAGGGGTCAGCATGGGCACCCTGACTGCTCTGCAGCTGTGCAGCCCCATACACATCGACTGTGATGCACTGCTTATTCTGACACCTTTCTACCAGAACCAGCATTAACCATTTGAGCTACAGTAGCTCATCTTTTGGATCGAACCACACAGGCCAGCCTTTGCTCCCCACGTGCACCAATGAGCCTTGGCCTCTCATGACCCTGTCGCTGGTTCACCACACTTTCTTCCTTTGACCTCTTTTAAATAAATACTGACCGCTAAAGAACCAGCTGAAGTTTTTAGAAGCTCTGATCTAGTTGTCTAGCCATCACAATCTGGTCCTTATCAAACTCGCTCAAATGCTTAAATGTTCCATGCTCCCTAATAAATATTTCCCACCCATTAACAGGTGCCATGACGAGCAGATATCTGTCAGTGGTTATAATGTTAGTAACATTACTGTTGTGGTGTGAAAGGGCTTGTTTTCACCCTAAGTCACCATTTGTGATCAGAATATGTACATTTTCACTTTTTTTTTTTAATTGCCAAAGCTTTAGCAGTCAGGAAGCCAACATATGTTAATTCCAATTTGCATGCATCAAATATCCACTAGATCACCAGCAACCCATCTAAGGTTGGGGGTGCAGTTTGGTTTCAGTCAATAACTTAAAATAACTTAAAATGTTTTAACAGAAAAACTGTGAAGGCTGTAATGAATGCATTCAGTTTCATTTGAAAGATAACATCTCCTGGTTTCTGAAAAGCACGTCCATTTAGCACGTGGCCAAATAAAACTCTGCTCCACGCAGTGTCCCCTTATAAATTCTGGCCCTTCAATTGATCCATCTACTGTCCACTGTCATCAGAAACGGTCTCAGTGGAAGGGAAGCGGGGTGGAAGAGCTGAAGTATTCTAAGTTTGGGTTCAAATCCTCATCGGTGTTTTTCAGAGGAGGTCAGGAGAAAGGTGCATCAGTCTTGTAATGCCATCTATAAAACGTGGTGGAGGCTCTGTCATATTTGGGGCTGCATTTCAGCCAGGGGTGTTGGGAAGCTTCTCAAAATCGCTGGTGTTAATAAATGCCAAAGAGTACCGTTAGTTTTTGTTCCACAATGCAATGCCATTTGGGAAGTGTCTGATTGGCAGTAGCTTCATTTTTCAGCAGGCCAGTGATCCCCAACACACTGCCAATGCAGTAAAATCATGCCTGGATAGAAAAACACTATTAGTCGTGGATTGGCCTCCACAGACACAGATTACTGAAGCAGTGTGGACTCATCTTGACAGAGAACAAAATAAAAAGGCAGCCAACATCCAAAGAAGAGCTTTGAATGTCCTTCAAGAAGCCTGGAGACCTTTTCCTGAAGACTACTTAAAGAAGTGACAATAAAGAGAGTTGAGGCTGTGTTGAAGAACAAAGGTGATCATACCACATATTGAGTTTAAAGCTTGTTAGAATTGTACAAAGTCTGTTTTACCTTATATACTATATTTCCATACACAGTACCAGTCAAAGGTTTGGACACTGATACTGTATGTTTGCATGTTTCAACAAATCGCTGCACCTATTTCCCATTTTTATAGCAAAATGTAAAGAAATGTGGGCAACTCAAGACTTTTGCACAGTGCTATCAAGCTCTGCAAAGCCTTGGGAGCCTGCGGATTGAGCTGATAACTCTCTGCAGGTATGATCGTTTACACTGTGGCAGTTTGGGAGGGAAAATGTGTTGCCCGCTAATCACAGGTTTGGTGGTTTCATGGGCAAATCCTCCTCTCTGCTTTAAATGTTATAGCGACTGAAACACCCAAGAGGGGAAAGCCAATGCATTTGTTTGATTATCCATTGGTGGTCTCCCCCTTTGCTTGTCTGCAAGGGCAGCGAACAGCAGCCAGCTCCATGTCAGCTTTCAAAGTGGAAGATAAAGTGAAGTACAGAGAATGGTTGCAAACGGCCTTTTTGCACTCGCAGGTTCCTCTGTCAAAATCCCCCGAGGCTGACATGTTATTCCACTGTTTGAGCCAATAACTTGCCCTTTGAGCCATCCAACTGTGTGTCTGAGACAGAGTGTGTTGGATATTGTGTTTGAGTATAAAAGAAGGCTAAAGAAAACATTCTCCTCCCTTTTGTACCCTGACGTGTGTTTGTATATGTGTCGAGAGAAAGAGCGAGCGAGAGAGAATGGCAATGATATCTCTCGCTCTCTCATAGCCGGTGAGAAAAAAAACTAGGCTAACAATAGATAATCGGACATGGGGCACTAGCCTTCTTTACAATAGACCATCGCCAGCGCTCCAAGCTTGTTACCGTATGCTCCTCAATAATTAATGTGCTTCTCCCCGGCTGCTCTGCTACATGCCAGGCTTTGATATAAGGTTACTGTGCTCAGGGTCCCGCCACAGGAGGGGTCCCAACTCTAGGAGTGCGGTGTTTCATGTCTTCCTGTTTTAAATGCCCACACAGGCTCCTCTCCTGGACCTGGGTGCCCCAAAAGAAGGTTCTAATCAAGGTCGCACTTCTATTCTTTTTCCCTTTCACAGTCAGCAGTTCTTTTCTTCAGAAATAAAAGAACTGGGATGTTTTTAATATTTTCTTTGAGTCTCTTTGGCAGCAGTGCACTATTTGGGATGTAATTTGTGAGCAGCTTAAAAATGACCACATGATGAACAGTGAAGAAACTTTACAGCATCGTGGTTACTTATTAGGGTAACACGTCAAAACTAATTAGTTAGTTAATAATTTAGGCTCAGTAACGTTACTTAAATACACCCATGAGCACCACTGTTTCTTTGGCTAGTCAACTTTCAAGGTGACAGATTTTTTTTTAACTCTAAATAGATCCATAATTTGTAAAATGAAGATCATACATAATAAAAATAGACTTGAATCCAGGAATAGAGTCACTCTCCATTGATCATTAGAACAACTATACAGTAGGTTGCATTTGCTAAAGTAGTACTTGTTAAAGGTGGTAAACCTTTACTTACAATACTAGAGAGATGCCAATAAACTATGAGAGGCACGGAAGTTTCAGGAAAATGACCCAAAGGAGGCAGAGAAAACAAAAACACACCTTCACTGGTGGATAACACAAAACAAGTCCACACAAAGTTTGAAAGAACCAACAGACGGAATCTAGGCAAGAACAGTCACCGAAGGACAAAGGGAAGACAACACACACACACACGCACACACACGCACACACACACACACACACACGCAGGCACGCACACACACACACACGCACACACACACACACATGCACGCACAC
>VUQK01030260.1:42095-60686 GCA_015106715.1 Bujurquina vittata
ACAGAACACACCAAAACATCAACAGAGAGTCTAAAATGAGCATTTCCCAAAGAGGAACTGAGGAACCGTCCATCCTTATACATTTAGTAGTTTTACATTTCATAATAAATCTCACAGGTCACTGCTGTCAATCTACAGCTACTATTTTCAGTTATTTACTCTTTAAACCTCAAATTCAACACTTAAAATGAATTTACACATCTATATCCTCTCTCTGACTGGAAGGTCTGTCAGTTTCTAAGTTTCTTTGGCAATAATCCAAGCCAAGCTCTTTTTTTTTCTTTTGCCCTGGGTGCACAAGCAGTAACTTATTACTTTCAGAAAAGACCCTATTAAAAAAACATTGGCATTTTACCATGCTTAAAGATGCAACAGAATCTGCTATTAATTATCCTCAACCAACACAATCTCATGAGAAACACGAGAGACCTCGATCTGAATGTGTAACATTCTAACTCTTGTCTCCATAGCAGATGGATTGAAGTCAGAAGTGACACCTACTACTTTGCCTGGATACTGTCTGAAAGGGGCACACAAGGTGCAGCTGATGTCATCACCTCCGTATGCCATTAGTACAGTCTATTTCCACTCTGTGATAATGTGTCAGCTTCCAACAGCTCTGATCAGAGAACTGGTGATTGTAGTTTTACACAGAGATGTACTGATAGCGAGCAAAGCACGTGTTCCTTAATAAATTCAAAATCTGACTCATGAAAAACACACAAAAAACGGTTAATCCTGCCGGTTGTTTTTTTAATTACTTTTTTTTCCCACTTCCTCTTCTTCTAGTTCTTCAGAAGAAGGGGAAGATTGTGTAATCAAAAGACCAACAACTGGAGCTGAAGAAGCACGTAGAGAGCAGACGGGAAATCTGGTAATTGAGGTGGGATGGAAGCTACATTGTTTCATTTACATCATTATTAATTTACCATTTCTTCTCCCACTTAAGCCAAGCATAAAAATTTCTTTGTGATATTCAGAATTTTCCATTTTCAGGGTTTTTAATGCACCATTTGGAAAGGCACATGATTTTGTGATGAGTGTTGTAGTTTAATGCTGGTTAACATAAAGCATTTTATGCAATGAAGGGACTTTTATCTGCTTCCAGTTCTCGTCTAAGAGATCAAAATGTTACAAAAAAGTGTTAACACATTTATCTATCAGGATATTTATTTATCAGTTTTTGTCAGGTGCTTCCTGCATATGTTAATTCATGTGGCAGAATTTAGGCACACTTTTCCTTTTTTTAATTGTTTTAACTCAGCCACACTGGAGAGTTTTCCAGCATGAAAGGCTCGTTTAAGGTCATACCAAAGTAATTCAATTGGATTTAAGTCTGGACTTTGACTATTCCTTTCCAAAACCACCATTTTGTTTTTGAGTCTTTCAGATCTGGACTTGCTGGTGTGTTTTGGATCATTGTTGCATAGCCCAAGCGAGATTGAGCTTTGGGGCGCAAACTGATGGCCAGACATTCTCCTTCAGGAGAAGCAGCAAAGCCGCCCCAGACCATCACACCACCACCATGTTCGGTTTCCCCAAAAGTCTCGGGGATCATCAAGATGCTTTTTGCCAAATGTGAGATGAGCCTTTGGGTTCTTTTTTAGTCAGCGGTGATTTTCTCCTTGGAGCTTCCCCATGGATGCCATTTTTGCCCAGTTTCTTTCTTATTGTTGGATCATGAACTCTGACCTTAACTGAGGTTCTTTGAATGTTGTTCTGGGTTCTTTTGGGACCTCCTGGATGAGTCATTAATAATAATAATTGAATTGTAAAGCGTTTTGAGTACCTTGAAAAGTTCTATATAAGTTTTAGGCATTATATAGCACTTTTCAAGGTACTCAAAGTGCTTTACAATTCCATGCACTGTTCATTCTCACTTAAATCATGCTCAGTGGTGGTAAGCTACTAATGTAGCCACAGCTGCCCCAGGGTAGCCTGACAGAAGGGTGGCTGCGGCCCCTCCGACCACATTCACACTTAGGCAATATGGGTTAAGTGTCTTGCCCAGGGAAACAATGCCAGCATGTGCTCAGACGGGGACTCGAACCAGCAACCCTCCGGTTTCAAGCTGAGCGCCTAACCACTACGCAGATGAGCTTCTGGAGTGGTTCACTGCAGTCTCAAAGCCTGAGTCATGGCTTTGTAAGCCTGTCCCGACTGATAGATGTCAGGAACTGCTTCTCAGCTGTTTCTTTAGATTTGTGCCATGAGATCTTTTAGCCTATTTCACTTTGTCAGACAGGTTCTATTTACGTGAATATCAACAGGTCTGGCAGTAATCAGCCCTGTGGTTAATCACAGTTAATTCATGATTTAACAAGAGGGGTAATTACTGTTTCACATAGGGCCAGGTGGGTTTGAATAGCTTTTTTCTCTTAATAAATAAAATCACTATTTTAAAAAATGTATTATGCACTAACTCTGGTTGTCTTTGTCTAATGTTAAAATTTGTTTGATGATTAAAAAAGAAAAGAAAAGACAATGAAATCAGGAAGGGGGAACTGTACATTATGTGGTAAGCTGGAGGCAGGGAGAGCAGCAGCAAGACTCTCAGCACACAACTGACTACATTTATGTGACAAAGAAAAGAGGACTGCATAGAGTCTTGTGAACAGAAAAATCTCTTACTGCTTCTATAGAAATTTGGAGGGTAAACAGCAGCAAGGTGCTGCTAATCCAAAGTATTTGGCTATTTATTCATCAGCAAGTGTCACCACCTCTCAGAAGCTCACATTTGGGCAACTTGTTCGTTTGGAGAATTCAGCTATATGCTAACATCCCAGCAGTGGATGTCCCAGCAAACTCACCCCAAGGTCAGACAATGCAAAACTCAGAGAAAGTGTAAAAAATCAAAGCGCTGCATCTCAGACCCGACAGGCCTCAGTTAGCCCCTTCTCTCTAAACAGAACTCGTCTCAGATATTCGGAACGAGATGTTTAGAACAATGTCCTTTTGGACAGACAAAACCAGAGTGGAGATGTTTGTGCTGATGTGCCGTGTGTGGTTATCGCCAAACATGGTGCTGTGCATTGTGGCCAAACACCTCATAACGGCTGTCAAGCACAGCGGTGAAGGGGTGATAATTTTGGTTTGTTGTGGCAGGACTTAAAAGAACTGCGCCCGCAAACATCAATAAATTGAAGCAACGTTGTAAAGCAGAGCGAGCCCAAATTCCTTCACGGCAATGTGAGAGGCTGGTAAAATCAGGCAGAAAACCACTTCTACAACCTATTGAGACACAGGATGTCTGAAGCAGCTCCTCTATGAGATATGTCATTTGGATGTGTAGAATGGTATCAGCTAAGCCATCGGCAGATCTGGACTGTCACCTGATCTGACATGAACTTGACATTACTACGTTCAGTTTGTGGGAACAAGCCTGTCATGAAATCCTGTAGAAAAAACAGGAAGCATAAATCTGCCGTTGATGGATTCAGGATTTACACTGTGGGCTGCAACACAGGTCCTGCTTTTTAAAGTGGACGTATTTCCTGTCCAACATACACTGTTACAACAGTGGACACTTGTGTTAAACAAAGCCACAATCTGAAAATGATAACGTCAACTTCTGTGCAGCGACTGTAAGCCCTGTGAGCAGAAATCCTATGAAGGTTTGGTTTCAGATGGTGACAAGAAAAAAAGACAAGACTCGTAGATGTTCAGTGATGGAAAAACAAAAGGCTGAATTTTGAGTTGATTTGAATGTTTTGGATATTTGCTGTATTTGCATGCAGCTGCACGTTGTTGGATTTCTGTGTATTTACTATCAGACCGTTTACGAGAAGCAATACGTCTAAATATGGAAAAGCAAATCCAGTGACTACAGATGTCATGTCCACTTTCTACCTCAATAATAGTTCAGAATGTTTTCCACATATAAAAGCATTTTGGAAATGAGTTTGGTCTGATGTAGACAGGTTCCAGTAAAGTGCTTTAAATCGCCTCATCTGTATCACGCAGAGCAGTGGGAGGAGGGCTAGTGGTTGGGATGGTAGATATGTGGATGAAGGGTGGTGGTGTGTGGGGTGGCTGCAAATGGTTGGGAGGGGGTACTCATCCTATTCTTATCTGCCATGTCGCCCAATCGATAACTAGGACATCTAGATAAGGCCTCGAAAGCCTTGTGCACACACAGTTATCCCCCTGAACCACTGAAGGACACACACACAAACACGCACACACACACAACTTCATAGATGGCAAAGAACACATAGTAAAACACACAGCTTGAGCACTCTGTTTGCACACATACACATGCTTAAATGTAAATTCACACTCCCCTCTCTGCTCTATCCCACAATCTGTTGCCTCCTAAATCACCCTCCCAGCAGTCCTTAGGTCTAGATACACATTTCTGATAGAACTCAGAGTACTGACTGCCGCAACCTCGCTGCCGCCCTGCCCATCACTTTGCCACAAAATTCGTCGCTAAGCTGTGGCGTTTTACGCTTGATCGGTCAGCAACTATTTCCTCTGGTGGAAGGCACATCTGCTTTCTCCATCCGTTCTCCAGCCGTTAGGGTCCCAGAAGGCAGTGTTAAATTAGGGAACACTGTAGCTTTATGCAGTGTTATGAACCAGCTATAATCTGACGCTGACGTGACCCAGAGACCCTGTAGAGAAACAAAGAAGGGGGTGGGTGGAAGCCGTAAATGAATGTGTGTCTTTTTGTTTCTGCTTACACGCAGTAGAATATCGCCTATATTCCACTCGCATACTGTACATTGGACTGACTTGACAATTTTAATCTCATTTTGATGGTGCTAAGGCCACATCTCACAGGAGCTCTTTTTGATCTTATTCTGAAATTCAGAGCAGCTCTTACTCTTTCTCTTTAACACTTCCTTCTCTCTCTTAGCACTCCTCCCTTCTTTCTTTAAATTATCAGCACAGCTTGTGTGCGAGTGTGTAGGTGTATGTGTGTGTGTGTGTGTGCAGCTGGATGACTGGCCAAGGTCTTTGAACACTAAGACCTGGATGAAGGATTGAAAGGCCCCTTGAAGCCCCTTCAGCCAGCGCTGACACCCTCCGGGGGCAGAGGAGCTAGGGAAGGGAGATCAAAACCAGAGAGAAGAGGCCAAGAGGTCGATGTGAAGCAAAAGATCCGGGGAGTATCTACAGTCCAAGGAAGTATCTGTGGTCTCTGCAGAATTTCTAGAAGGGTCAGCTCAGTGAGCAAAAAAGGCATCAAAACTGGGAAGAGTGTGCTGCTGTGAAATGTCGGCTACTCCAGTAGAAGAACGGGTTGAAACATTGCCCTGAGGGGCTATGCCAGGCCCAATGGCATCCAATCCCTGTGATGGTGTGGTGTAGATATCACACTTGAAATGTCAGACACCTATCGAATTCCTGAATTCTGAACTTTGGATCCGCCAGCGAAAACCAACTTCATAATGGGTGCATTTGGGCTTGGAAGTCCCGACGAGGACTCGTGGACATTTTGTACCTGGTATTCCTTGACGTCTGTCATTGTTTCCATGAAAGGCACAACAATGAGGTGAAGCAGAGATGAAGCAATTTTCTGTCCCTCTCATTTCTCTTTGTCTCCTCTTAAAGTATCCTTGTTAAAGCGCAAACTGTTTCAAAGCCTCTTTCAATTGCCTCCCACTCACTACTTTACAATTCAACGAGAAACAATTAAACAAGTGAGTAGCCCCAGCCATGACACCAAACAATGAAGCACTGTGATGGCAATCAATAACAAGTCTGCGATTCACCTCTCAAGGTCGGTGAACTTAGCAGCTTGTTTCGCAGGCTCGTGGTCATTGACTGCTGGTCTGAACGAATCCTGGGCTGAATCCTCTGGTAATAATCTTTAATTCCGATCCACAATTAGTCTGCCCTCTTCCCATCTATCACAGGCCAAAAAAAGGCACCTGGGGCAAACAGGAATAAAAAAACAAAAAAAGAGTCAAGAGAGCATTTCTCATTTAATTATTCATCCATTATTTCAGTAAACAGACGTACAGTTGGATGAATATTTTGCCTGTAATCAGCCAAACTCTCTTAGAATCTTTGGATTTTGCTCATATGCCTTTTTTTCCCCTCTCTTCTAACCTTCATCAGTCCAGTGTAGAGCAGCTGAAGACACATATGGGCATTGATTTTTGCCCAGAGCCATGTGGGCTGAACTCAAAGCGAGCTTGTCAGAAGAGTCGGCGAGAGGGGAGAGCGAGAGAGAGAGAAAGAAAGTACGAACGAAAGACAGGCGGGAGGACGGAAATCTCCCCAAACAAGCATCTGACAAAAACAAGGTGCAGGCCTGACCGCCTGACCCTCACTACTTTGGGCACCTGAAAAAGAGAGGAAAAAGAAATAAGAGTGAAACAACAGAAAGAAGGCAACATAACAAAAGAGAGCTGCTTTCATTTTCTTAATTTGCGCTCGCCTTTTCTACATTTTCAACAAAGAAACTAATGCCCACTTCGAGTGTGTCCGTTGGGCCACAATCTGTCGGCATGCTTTGATGTGCTCATTGCAGCCTCCTCTGAAGTCCTGTATGCCGAGTTCCTCTAACAAAGGGAATAAAATAGGAGGATAAAGAAAGACGAGAGAGAGAGAGAGAGGCCTGTTTTGTATTTGGCAAGGCACTGCTTGTATTCCTAGCGGACATTCTGCCTTCAGCTCTCATTCCTCGCGCTCTCATTCCCCGTCTTCCTCCTCTCCAGCACTGGTCCTTGTTGGAAGGTAAAGACTTGGAGAAAGTTAATGATCAAACAGGTAAATCTCATTTTCGTTTGATGTTTATTTATGTCTTTTCTCCATCCCTGCAGCATTCTACCTGAGACCCCACACGGGTTTGTTCTTTTCTCCTGTTTTAAGTGCCAAAATGTACTTCTGTCAAACTCCCAAACAGGTGTGAATACTGATACAACAGAAACTAACTGTGAATTATGTCAAGGACAAAACAGTTCCTCTAAAACCCCTTTTAAAAACAGATTAATAGATGTTTTGGCCACTTGGCGGCAGTGCATAAATGTATTTAGCGTATATAAAACCAAGATATTTGATAAAATGTATACTACAAACTACAAACTGCAAAGAGTTTCCTATTGACACGCTCAGATACTTGTGTTACTTGCGCTTGTGAGCACCTGCCAAATGTAGGTCCAGCATGGGCTCTGCTCAGCTCTTCAGGCCTCTGTCACATCCAGTGAAAAAAAGTCTCTTTTGTGGCTAATAGCACCACAATGTTCATTAACTACTTGCTTACACAATAGTTCCAATAGTTACTAATGACAGGTAGCGCATAGTTGTACTATCAGAGCCATTTCTGTGAAAACAGCAGGCTTCTAACTAAAGTAGCAGTAACACCAGAGGAAAACTGCCTGTCTGGGGCGCCAGGACATTTACCGGTGAACCTGAGGGCCATTTCGACATGATGTGAGCAGTAAATCTAAGCAGGAAACAGGAATGAGTGGGTGAACCTCTCAGAGTCCACACATGAAGCGCTCCTCTCTTGCTCTTGCGAACAGTCCTCGTATGGCCTCCAAAGACAGTTATCTATTGCTCATCCCCTCCAAACCTGTGACAACCTGTTTGTCTTTAATGTTGTTCAGTGCTATTCGGCCGAGGGACTGAAGGTATAATTATCACAAATTGTGTCCTTTAAAGCACACATCGAGAAGCTTTTGCCCAAACTGAAATTTCAAATAAGTTTGCTTTTTAGAAATGCTTGTTGTTGATTTGTTTCTGAATTGATCTGAGCCGTATCTAAAGAAATGGGATACTGCAAATCTCTGTGTCTTACATTTGATTACTGTGGAAATTGTGTACATCACTGTTTTCTGTATGCTGCTGCTAAGGGGCCAGCTTAACCCCGATTGGTTTTCATTCGCCAGTGTACATACATGATGATTCTTGCAGTAACTTAATACATTCAATTAAAAATGTGCTTGCACCTGAGCAGCTTGTGCATCTTTGCAGTTACCAGCTTTAGGAGTTAGAGGCACATGTGCTGATTTCTTGCTCACTGCAAATGTTTAAGAAGTTATTTTTGTAACTGAGAGTTTTAAGTTTCATTTGTAGGGGTGGGGGGTGTTTTTCAAAGCCTTTAAACAACAACATGATTGAATCTGCTGAGGAAATTGAAAGCCATAGTCCACTTTTCTGGAGATTTCTACTGCTTCACACAGTCTTTGTCACCAGAGTTTAAACTCAATCTGCTGAGAAGGACCTTGAGATTTATTTAAAAGTTGCATTTGTTTTAACAAGTTCAATTTATCTCCGTTCGGAGGCAGTGGAATGCCCTGAAGCAAATTCATGATTTCCAGACTTGCACACGCCTCTGTTCATACTACAGCCACATGGGGTATGTGTACATAGACATATGCACACTCAGAAACACAACAGTGACCTCATGTCAGCAAGTAAAAGAGTTGCATTTGACTGGATGTAATGAGCAAGTCTAGAGAAAACATTTAATGAGAGCACGATGGACCAATAAGTACATACATGAAACAAGTATATATTTTTTCTTTTCTTTTTAAAATTTGGGCACTACATGTTATCTCAATATTGAGAATGACAAAAAAGGGTGTGGCATCATCATTTGGATCTGTTACAGTTCCTCATTTTCTCTCATTATAAGAGTGAATGCTCATATTAAGAATGGCAAAAGTTTCAAACAGTAGGATCAGAGTGTGTGGAAGTAATCCCAAAAAACAAGAGTTCTGGTTTCAGTTTCTTCTGTAACTGTCCACCCTCAAACCAGCAATATACATCAAGACACACATGCTAAAAGAGGAGTGAGAGCTGGTCACAGAGTGGGACATTTACTGGTTCAGTAAAAGGTCCTTTAGTCCGCATGACTAAATGTCCATGAGTAAAATACCGAACTGCAAATGAGCAGAAATCATCCATTAGTATTTTGTGACAGATAAAATCATAGAAAGAGCAATGCATACGTGTGCATATGCATCTGCATGGGACAGTGTGGCTGGTAGTGCAAAAGCACCGTGCATAGCAAAAGCAGAAATAGTCGAGCACTATATACCACTTACTGCACCAACGAGAACCGAAACGCATCTCATGCACAGTCCCACCCCCCACCCTGTTGTTCAAACCTTCTGTTTGCAAGGAGCAGCCATTCAGGAAAAAAGTAGCCTTAATGGGAGAGGAGCTTGTTTCAGACAAAAAAAATGAAATGACAGACGGCACCATGGTCCAGTATTGGCTACATTTGAATCAATCAATCATCATGAAATGCAACTCGAGCAGAGTATAGCTGGAAATTAGCATAATGGCTGCCTTTAAAGAATCCCTTTAGAGTTTCTTCAGTGAACTGCCAGATTTAAACTTTCTTGTTGTCTACATAAGTTTATCATGCCATTACTAAAATCATTTTAAAGATAGCACTTCCTCAGAACCACATACACGCATGAAAACTGCTCGCTACTGAAATGGTACACTGCAGGTCCACTTCTGCAGAGCGAGATTTCTGTTGTCTGAAATCAATCACCGCCCTCCATCTGAGAGAGACACACACACATCCTTTCTTTCACATCAAAGGTGTGTCTGTGTTTTCTGTGTTGTGTAAGCCTGTTCTTATTCTGTACACTTGACCTTCTGGCACCAAGGCCCAGTTATGGCTGAGAGAGACAACAAACAAAGAGCAATCTCTATCTCCCAGATCATTACGCAACCGACGCCGGGGAAGGCACGCTACAGAAATAGCCAAAGGGCAAGGTGGACGGCCCATCGTCAGGACTCATCTTTTACACAGCCTGTACACCTGCATGCTGACACACTCACATGCACAGACGCACACATGCACGCACACTGATGTGCCAGATGCAGGCTTACCAGCACCTCAAAGACACATACATTTACAATAATCAAATGTACATCCAAGAGCAGCTGCTGCCATGTGTGAAAGCTTCATGAACAAGTTTGAACTTGAATAAAAGGGTATGGACCGGGAAAAATCTACAACCCTCCAGGCTTATGAAAACCTTTCAAATTACATTGGATAAGCTCAAAATTACATGGGGGTTGAGCTGTAAACAAAGCCGCTTCTGTCTGTCCTAAAAGGCTGACCTTTTTGGAGATACAAGGTTTGCTTCAGGAGCCATTGAAATGGAGTTGTGCACATAGATACCTGCTTGCAGTGTGTCCAGCTTAGCAAACGAAGCATGCCACACGCAGTAGGCAAAGGAGCATGCAGCAATACTATTTAATATCCTGGTGTGAAAAAAGCATTAAACAACAACCCAAGTGATTCTGCACGTTAACAGTAGCAGCCGTTCCTTTTCATGCCACAAACAACACCCTCAATCCCCACCTTAACCTTTGTGTTTGTTATAATGCCATAAAATTACATGTGGGAAGAGGTTAAACTTCCAGCAGCACTTCCAGTAAAGAACAACTTTACTGTTAGACTGATACATTACGAGGTCATCATACTAGATATTAAAAATAACATTTTAAATAGAATATGTATATAGTAGCAAAACTACAAAACAAACAATAATCTACATCAATGCACTCTACATATCTCCCAAAGGGGTGTTTAAAAAGACATGCAAGGCATCAAGGCAGCACTGTATTTGGTCCATAAACTCAAGAAGTGCAACTTAATGATGGAGTTTAAGTTTTGCTCCACTTCATGTTACACAGATTGAAGCAGTTTGGCCAGAAGCCACATGAGCGTATGACTTCATCCATGACTTCACCACCTTATTGTGGTGGAGGGGTTTGCATGCCCAAGGAGCTATGGGACAACTTGCCCCTGCTAGGGTCTACCAAAGCACACTAATCCTGGGTAAGGATCCAGACATGATGTGAATCAGAAAGGTCCTTTTTTGAGTTTAAAAATGGACCATTTTACCTTTTCTGGAGCATGGATACTGGAGCAAGGCCTGGAGAAGGCCTTGGTGAGGACCTGGTGGCCAGGCCCATCCCAGATGAGCCCTCCAAAAGAAGGTGTTATAATGGTGAGTTAGGAGGAAAGGCCACTGCAGTCCAGTTCCTGGTTGCCAAAAGCGTACAGTAGGAATGGTGTTGCTGACCTCAGCCTGGGACATAGTCAGGCGGTGGAAGGGATAATTTGAGGATCTTCTCAATACCACTGGCGCACCGTCATTAGTGGAAGAGTCTAGAGACAAGAAAAAGACTCACCCATCACCGGGACAACAACTGTTGCATCATCACTGACAGTCATGTCACTGGTAATTCACTGACAGCTTTCCAGTTTTGTATTTTAGATGAGGTTAAGAGGAGGTTAAGATATCAATAGTTCCTCACTTTGTAATAAATGAAACAGAAAAAAAAAAAAAAAACACTTGCTCCTTACATATATTTTCCTTTGTGGGGGCACATAGTTCCACCTTTTCAGTCCAATGAACAAAATACCTCCAAGCTTTTAGTGCCTTTTACTGAACAAAAGAGGCTGCACTTTAACTCTGTGCAGCAGATTTAAAGCAGGAAATCCTCAACACTGAGAGTCTTCCTTCAAATGCTACTTTGGAAAGTTTAGTATCAAAGGTAGTATTACAAAGCCGTGCCAATTATCCTGCCATCTTCAGCCTTGTGTATTTTCACTGTCACATCAGGGACACTACAAAAGGTCAATATGGCACTTAAGTCCTTAATAGAATTATCAAAGAGAATTATGTAACGGCCAAGGCAGCAGGCTGCACTAAAAACACCAGTTTAACAGACACATCAGGAAACTTATGTCATGCTGTTGTATACAGTTGAGGTTCACAACAGTTTTAACTTTTTAGTGGCAGGCATATTTACTCATTTCATTTCATTTTATATATATATATATGCTCTTGCATAGGCTGAACTAGAGAAGTTGATCATGTCAGAACTGTCAATGGGGCCATAGGGTAGTGTAACTATGTGTGTGTGTGTGTGTGTGTGTGTGTGTGTGTGTGTGTTGTGGGGTGGAGGGTGGGGGCTTTTAAGACCTTTTTTGGGAGGAAACACGGAACTTTTTAAGAGGATTTTACCAGATTTCACCAATGATTCTACACATACAGATTTTATGTCCACAGGAATAAAATGATCTGCCTTCTTTTATTTAAACAGGGGTTTCAAAATGGCTGGTGAGATTTGCTTCTAGGAGGACTAGAAGGTTTGATTCCAAAGCAGAAGTGAAATAATTACAGTTAAACATGTTGTCTGTCTAGTCTTTGCTTGCCCAGCCGAACCTTATTACCAGATCTCTGATCAGTTGCTTTGGTTCAGTGTCCTCAGAAATAAAAGTAATGAGACCAGGGATAAGTAAATAAGACCAAATGGCAAAGAATTAGGGCTTTACTTCACAGACATCGGCTAGCAACACCATTCTGTTAGGGTTATTCATTTGTTTATTAGGCAGTGCTCATGGCTGGCCAGTAACCAACCATCAAAGGCTTTGCCCCAATACTACAGAGCCATCACTAAAATAAAGCAGTGTCTTATTTCTCCCTCTCTCTCACACTGCCATCTCTCATTCATCCCCTTAGGGTTCCTCTATGAAATTAAAATAAAGTGAATGAAGTTTCCCCTTTGAAGAATGGACAGATATAGAAAAGGGCTAAAACGACAGAATGGGAAAGAGACAAGGGGGAGGAGTGAGCAGTTGGGGGCCTTGCGAGGAAAGGGTGAGCAAGGGCCAGAAAGTGTGTGTGTAGGAGAGAAAGAAAGATTTGAGGGGCTGGGGGGCAAGCAATGGGAGTGCAATTAAAAGTGCACACACCGGCAAAAATCTGGGTGCTTTCAAGGCAGAGTAGCCGCGGACCTCTTCGGGGAACTCATCACACTAAGGCTGTGTGTTTGAAGATGTGGTGGGCTCTGTTAACTGTCGGTTTATAAAAGTCCAGGAGGTACTGCAGCCCTCTATTAGGCCTCTCTCAACCCCCTACATTCTTTATTTTTCCTTTCATTCTTCTTTGCTTGACTTATTACTTACAATATGAAGCAACCGCCAAATGTTGAGAGCACTGGGTCAATTAAGACCAAGTTTGAATTGATCTTGGACCTGTTTAGGACTGTCCACAGTGACAAGAAGAGCAAGGAGCCCTGCAGCACACATTAACACTCCGGCAGACCCCCGATCGTAACAGAATCAGGGTCTTACATGATTCTGTTGGCATTGCAAGATGACACAGAGGAAACTGAGACCGTGCAAACTCATAGCGGTGAGCTACAATATCTACAGCGGACTCACATCAGTCGGTGCACATTAAAATTCAAAAGGTTGATTGTTTCTGATACATTTTAATCTGCATTATAATCCAGTTGTTGATGTCTCTACCCGTCATGACTTTGCCCATTCCTGCTAATTTCCATTTAGTTCACTGGAGCAATGTTCAAGGAAGAATGGAGCATTTTAAATGTCCAATGTTATGGCTCGCTGTGTGTTACACACCATTCAAGAAGTCTGTGCTTCAGTTTTGGTGAGTGAAAGCATTTTAGTACATTAGCCTGTTATTTAGTACTAATTAGCCAATGTGTGTCTTTGACGTAGCACCTGTATTGTATGTGAATGCAGCTTGCTCAGCAGGGCTTGCTACGGTTAGCCGATAAGCCAGCACTCCGCCCTCCTACTCATATCAGGCCGTTAACGGCTCAAAAAGAAACAACATGGTGGCAGCCGAACGATAACGTTGATGCTCAAAAAGTGCAAAACCAAAGCCATGGCCATCTTTAAAACGCTCTATGGGTCAACAGAAGACAAGTTTCCAAAAACTTCCTGTGATCTTTTCCATACAGCAGAGCTGTGTCACTGTGCTCTTCAATCAAATTTTGACCCCTTTTTTTAGCAGCAAGGAATGAAACTGAATAAACTGTTTATATTCTGTTCAGTTTAAATAGCTAAATACTGGTTCAACTTTGACCCGTTGTACTTGCCTTTTGCTTCATATCATTTCATTTCTCGCTTGGACATAGTCCTCAGCCCTACTGATTTTTCCCAACAGTACTATTTAAGTTAGATTTTCCATGTATCCGAATCTTTCCAAAGGTCCTTGAACAAACTCCCTCCTCCAATGGCGCCACATTAGCTGGTTGAGACTTTAAGCTAGCCAAAAAAGGGAGAGCCGGTTTCCCCAGTGTTAGATAGTTGGACAGTGTTGGTGAGTATAAGCAGACTTGATTACTTGTTTTCCTGCCTATAAGCACATCTGTGTTTTCATTTTCTGTCACGAAACTGTCGGACACAGAGGGCCACTTGTGCTAGTGTGTGTGTGTTCCTTGCAGTATCTATGAGCCATTATCTCCTTTCCTCACCTTGCGGAGGCCATAATAGCCAGTGATGGAACGCAGAGCTGACGTGTCTAATTGCATTCCTTTCTACTCTGTTCTGTAATGACAGCTGTTTTAAGGGCAAACCATACCTGCTGTGACTGTCAAACGCTGCACAGCATTCAAGACACATTTTAGAAGACACATTAGTTCTCTATGTGTGCATGTAATGCAATATCTCCATTTTGTAAAAAGCTAAAAGTTGAATAGTGAATAATTTATGCAAAACACCTTACAGCCGCATAATGACGGGTTCGGACAACATAATGGGTTCGGATTAGATGATTATAAAGTCAAAATCTTGTCTTTTCGTGACTGAGGGACATGACAGACTACGCGTAGCTCCCTGATCAATCATGCTTGCTGTCTTTCACAGTGTTTGCCATGTCATCAGGAAAAATGAAGTTTGGGATTTTTGGGAAAAGAATGTCAACAGACAATGATTATCGATGCACTCAATCAATTTATCACAGTTGCAATACTAGACGAAAACCTCGGCTTTAGATAGCTGTAGACACTGAGCACCTGTTATCTGATACTAGTGTTAATATGCTGCCAGACTGGAAACCATTGCTTTAAGGCGGCATTAGGCTTCACTCAAACATTGCTTTCCTAACTCTATAGTAGAATGTAGCAAATTTTACAGTATTCCCTTAATTAATTTGAACTTGTTTGATTCCAGTATAGCTTGAAAGTCTTTGCTGCAACCTGCTGCTAGCTACGGTCACGCTAGTTTCCCCTCACTGTGAGTGGGCGTCCTCACATGCATCACATGTGGCGTTGAGCTGAGCAAGAGAAAGGTGAAGTGAATTAATATTAATCCATCACAATATGTTATGTGACCAAAAGTTCAGTAAAAGTTTCTTGACAAGAGCAAGTGAGAGAGAAGCAGTTAAGTAAAAAACTACTGTAATTACACTGTTATTGTTAATGTGAAGTACCACTGACCGTTCTTCTGTTAGCGACCTTGATCAGGGTTTGTACGGATGCTGGGCAGCAACATAAGAGCTGTTTTAAACCGGATTCGCTCACAATCTGGAGAATAAAGTTTGCAGAATAAACTATCAAGAGTTACTGTTTTCTGTCAAGTGACTTATGGCATAATACAGTCTTTTTAAAGTGATTAAAAAATTTGAAATAATTTTGAGTATGTCTGTACGTATTTGTATAAAAATGTATCACAGTGTTAATGTGCTGGAAAGTCTTGAACCTAGACCTTGAAAGTGCTGAAAAAGTGCTTGAATTTGATCCTGGTAAAGGGGTATGATCCCTGCTTGATGTTGTGTTAGTATAACCGGCAGCTGCTTCTCTTTCTCTTGCTGCATTGGGGTCATTAATAAGGTGGCCGGACCACCGAAGTACTTTGGAAAGAATCTGTTTATTCACTGACAGAAGTTGGAATAAAATAATAAATTCCAGTTAATGATGGTTCACTTTAAGCTCCCACACAAACCAAACACACAAAGACATTACTGTCTGTTATAGTTGGTCTCTGACCATTCACTAAACTTTCAATCACCTCTCCGGCCGAACACAACAGGAAAAGGGGGAAGGCGAGGCGCGACGCTGCTCCTTATAAAGGAGAAAATAAACGTAGGGGTACAGAAGGCATTAACAACAGAAAGGTTCTGCACACCACCTGGAGAACCCAAACATGCAAACAGGTCAACCAAATGAACAAAATTCTTCATTAATAAAGGTGAAAAGAACAGATGGAGACAGGACACAATTGTAAACAATTTTAACCCCCCCAAAAAATGGCATTGTTACTTTACCTCTCATGCTAGTGACCGTTACACTGCTGAGGACACTTGACTTATTAAACACAGAATGACATATTTGAATAGACTGGCCTGCTGTCAGGTAGCCTAACCTAGCTTCTGAGTCAGGTCTGGACTAATATCTGATCCAACAACTGAACTGGTACATCCCTGCAATTGTTTATGATGCTCACTGTCTTACTCTGTTTCACAGTTCAACACATCCGTCCACTTTTACTTAATCCTTTTTACAGTCTTTCTGTCAGGAATTTGTATCCCAGATGTTTTTTTTTTTTAATCCATTACATTATATGAAATATTCAGCTTTTATGCACAACACCCATTTCTTTACCCCAACTACAACTGATGTCCTAAATCATCCAGATGAGGCCACAATCATACTGATTTCTTAACTATTGTTGACAGCAACAAGTAGTGAAGTGAAGTAGTGAGGAGCAGAAAGAGAAAAACTGTAGAGGAAAAAGTGTTTGGGATAGAAAAGTACTGAGTAAGCACAGGAAGAAAGGCACGTAAAGAAGAAGAAGAGAAATATGAGAGGCAACAATGAAGATTATAGATTAGATGTGTGGAAGTGAGAAAAGCAAGAGCGAGTAAAGGAATCACTGGATAGAAATGAGAACGAGGAAAACCAGGGAGCCCAGATTAGATGGCAAGAGCAGAGATAATTGCTCGTTATAGGCAGTGCAATGTACACTCACTAGCCAATTCATTAGGTACCCCTGTTTGTTAATATGAATATACTGTATAATCAGCCAATCACTTGGTAGCAACTCAGTGCATTTAAACGTGTAGACGTGGTCGAGGCGACCTGCTGAAGTTCAAATGGAGTATGGGAATGGGGTATCAGAATCTGGAAGGAAAGTGATTTAAGTATTTTGGGCTGTGGCGTGGTTGCTGAGGAGCAGATGAGCTGGTGTGAGTGTTTTAGAAACTGCTGATGTGCTGGGATTTTCCCACACAGCTCTAAGATCTACAGAGAATTTGGTGTATACAGCAAAAAAGTATAACGGTTCAGGCTGCTGGTGGTTTAATGTGTGGGGGATATTTTCCTGGCACACTTTGGGCCACTTAGTAACATCTGAGCATCATTTAAATGCCACAGCCTACCTGAGCATTGTTGCTGACAATGTCCATCTCTTTATGATCACAGTGTCTTCAGCAAGATGTCACAAAGCTCAAATCATCTCAAACCTGTTTCTTGAATATGAAAATGAGTTCATTGTAATTAAATAACCTCCACAGTCTCCAGATCTCCATTCAGTAGAGCACCTTTGGGATGTAGTGGAAGGTGAGATCCACATCTGCAGCTGACAAATCTGCAGTAACTGTGTGATGATATCATGCCAGTATGGACCAAAAGCTCTGAGGAATTATGCCACGAAGAAATGGAACAGTTCTGATCCAACTAGCAAGGTGCACCTAATAAAGTGGATGTTGGATGTATTTTGCAAAAAACAAGAACAAATGCAGTAATAAGAGAGCGATGGACGAAGCTAAGGTGAAGAACAGGACTTTGTTTTTATGCTTTGGGAGGGAAGAGAGTAAAAATGGATCTATAACAATGGAGGAAAGAGGAGGAGAGGAAAAGAGAGTAAGACAGAGATGAGAACAGAAAGGAGAAAATAAATGGCAGTCGTAGAAGGAGAAAAAGTGAAAAACAGGACAGGGAAATACAGAAAAGAAGGAGGGAACAGGATGGAAAAAAGAAAGCAGAGGGAATGAGAGGAGAGCTGGCTTTTCTTTATGTCATAGTTAGCGTTCCCACCATGGAGATTACGCATAAAAGATGACCAGTCATGGCCGTGGATGAGCTCAGATCCGGAGTGGCAGAGTGAGGTCTGAGAGGACGATTCAACAGGCCATTAGTGCGCCATAAATGATAATTTATGCTTCCATGTTGAAATCCGGCCACGGGAGCTTCATCACCGGCTCCTTCAGAGTGTCTTCTGCCACTAATTACGGGGTCAAAAAAGCAATTTGTACCATCCGAGAACAGCCCCCGTTCTTTCCCACGTTCTCCTCTCTGTGTCTCACTTGCTCACACAGACACACACACACACACACACACTGAGGAAGAGGAAAAACGCACATAAACACCTCACACATTATGCAAAAGCACCAGCTGCTGGTAACACCTCCCCAACAGGCTGGCAAGAGGGCGATGAGAGAGAGTGGTGGTGGTGGGGATCATAGATGGGTGGGTGGGTAGGACGATGGGGGTGGGGGTTGAGTTGGGAGAGAAAAGGAGCGAGTGTGATGGGAGAGGACAGCAAGCGTAATGAGTGCTGTTATCTGCTTTGTTTAAAGGCCTTTCCCCACAAAAGGCGTTGGGAAGTTGTGTGGTGGCTTTTCTAATTTCATACATATTTGTATTTTTCTTTGCATGATCACAACAAGCACGAAAAAAACATTTCTTGAGAGTCACTTCCAAAAGTGTGCAGGCGCTGTGGGAGCCGCTCCCTCCCTGCAGCAGCGGCAACCGAGGTTGAGAGTTACATTTGTGCTGGATGCACGATGTGGTGAGGGAAGTGGTTGACTGGGTAACGCACACACAGATGCACACCCTGGCACA
>VUQK01030261.1:5309-18629 GCA_015106715.1 Bujurquina vittata
TTCCTTTTTCTGTTCTGACAGCCAAAGCTCTCCAAGAACCACAGAAGCTGCACATTTGTTTGATTTAACAGCAACTATGCTTTGAATCTGCAGCTGGACCAGCTTCAAAATTCCATCCACTGATGGACGATCATGTGACGCATGTGGCAGATTGTTTTCTTACATTAGTTCATTGGATAATACACGGAAGAGTTCAAAGATGCAGCTCTGCCAAACTCCACTGATTCTTCCTTCAGTTTCAGAGAAATCAGATTTGATTGGGCCCTTTTTTTTTTATACAGTGTCTGCCTGCATGTTACAGGGGTGCATACTCGTCCCCGTGACGACTGAGTTGAACTCATGGGAGCTGTAGCAAAGTAAATATTCGGTTAATGTGAACGGTTACACTGCAGTGCAGCAGAAGATACTTGTTTGTCTTTCACACACACACATGTTGCAGCTTTTCCCTGAGAAATTACAGTGAAGGAATGTTTTGGCTGCTTCTGCACTCGTGATAAGAAAACTTCATGCTTTTTATGACAGTTGGTTTAACAGCTAACAAAATTAGATCAAGGACAGGCACCGCTACCCGTTTCCCATCGTTTCTGCAGACAGATGCGACCGTACACGGCGGTGACGGATGTCTGTCCGTGGCTCGTCTGCCAATAAGCGGCTCTCATTGGCCAGCTCCTGTCTAAAGCTGCAAACATGGAGCTGTGAACGTGTCCATGAACACTTGTTTGGTTTGAACTTTAACACAAAAGTCACAGTTTAAAATTCCTTCTGCATGGAAAGCAGGGGTAAAGTGTGCAGAGGTCTCATGCCAGTGACCCTGGTTCTTTAAAAACTGCCCCTGCTTAGCTGGATATGCGAGTACTCTGTGCAGATTTGTCTCTGCACATGCAGTAAAGCACAGGAGCTCCTCTGCATTAGCATCAGACTGACAGATTGGTCCCTTACACTTTCTCACTGGTTCACTGTGTGTGTGTTTAAGAGCTTCAGTTCAGGCTGCAGACGCTATTCTAAGAAACAATGAATGAACGGGGCTTTTATTTCCTTATCTTTGTGAAGTGGTGATGATGATGTAAGCGAGACAATCGCCTCCGAACTGTCGCTTAAACTGCGTTAATGGACTCGCTAAAGTGCCGGCCGCCTCCACATACGCATACGAGCCGCCCATTCACACCGTTTATTAGAGCGTCGCTGCTGCTGACATTCATAAACTCCCAAATCGTGACTTTGATTTTCTGTATGGACACCCACGAGCAAGAGACATCAGGGAGAGAGCAGCAAAGGTGAAGTGAGGATCTTATGCAACACCGGCGGATGGTAATTGGGTCTTATTGGCCTGGAGGTTCCTAGGAAATATGATGATATGTGTGTGTGTGTGTGTGCAAGAATGGAACAAATCCCTGCAGAGTTTGTGAGCTTTAATGTGTCCGCTGCATCTGTATGGGTCAGACTAACTCTGCACTCTGTTGTTGTCCAGAAGTTCCAGCTCCTTGGTGTGAATGCTTTATTCTGTCCTTTGCTTCCCATGATTGGAAATTGACCTTCAGAACTCCTTTTTTCTTGTTTATACTTAAAATCTGCAGTCAAAATAAAATGAGAACTTTATCCAGTGTCCAGGGTCCTGCTAAAGTCTTAAATGATTCAGCCAAAAAACGTCCCCACACTGTGATCGCCTACATAGAAAACTATCTGCAGAGGAAGCCAGTGAAAATGCAATATCTCACTTCCATTTCAAACGGCCTCGCTGGCTGTGACCTGCAGAGGAAAAACGCTTCGTTTGTTTTCAGACACGCTGCAGTAAATCCAGTCGTCCTGGGCTGCAGTAATGACACCGAGCTCCTGGTGGGAACCATTAGCTGCTTTAAACGCCGCCTGACTCCAAAACCTCTGACCGCTGCTGCCGAGTCAGCAGGAAGAGTCCAATCAGCTGTGTGTAGCTCACATGTGGCTCACACACACACCCACAATCATGAGTGTGCGTCAGACTGAACTCACTCGTGTCTCTGCTGACATGCTGTAAAATGTGTGCATGTTACAATCAGTACCTGCTGATGGCTGTGTGAGGGAATCAGTCATTTCAGGAAACTCAGGAAGGTGACGGCGCCCTCTGCTGGAGGTTTCTGAAAAACTATAAACAAACCATAAGTCACCTGACTTACAGAGTAATGCGGTATAGGAAGGTTGGGGTCGATGGATGGGTCAAACAACACCAGACTTTAACACAAAGATTTGTATGCGTGTGCTGTTTGAATGTTGTTGATCTGACTGTAATTTGGACACTTTCTAACCACCTGTCTCCATCTGTTACTGTGTCAGGTGAGGCTTCGGGCACAGTGAACTTCGTCCTCTCTAAAGAAGGAGGTGATCTGTCTCTGGTGGAACAGGCGAACGTCTGGCTCTTCCTCCGTTTGGCCAAGACTAACCGCAGCAGAGCCAAAGTCACCATCCGCCTCTTCCAGCAACACCACCCCTCCAGCGGACATCCGTCTCTGCCGCAGGATGACATCCTCTTGGCGGAGAAGACGGTGGACACCCGTCGCAGCGGCTGGCACACCTTCCCGGTGTCGGGGGCTGTGCAGGCGCTGCTCCAGAGCACCACGAGCTCGACCCTGAGCCTCAGGGTTTCCTGCCCACTCTGCGCTGACGCTGGTGCCACGATCATCCTGGTCTCAGGCAGCTCTGAGACTTTGCAGCGCAATAACCAGCGGGAGCAGTCCCACCGGCCTTTCCTCATGGCCGTGGTCCGGCAGGGGGATGGCAGCGACTCGCAGCGGCGCAGGAAGCGTGGGCTGGAATGTGACGGGAAGGTGCGTGTCTGTTGCAAGCGACAGTTCTACGTTGACTTCAAAGACATTGGCTGGAACGACTGGATTATCGCACCACGCGGTTATCACGCTAACTACTGCGAGGGTGAATGCCCCTCCCATGTGGCAAGCATCACTGGGTCCACGCTGTCCTTCCACTCCACCGTCATCAGCCACTACCGCATGAGGGGCTACAGCCCCTTCCAGAACGTAAAGTCGTGCTGTGTGCCCACCCGGCTACGAGCCATGTCCATGCTGTACTACAACGAGGAGCAGAAGATCATCAAGAAGGACGTCCAGAACATGATCGTGGAGGAGTGCGGCTGCTCATAAACACAAACCTGAACCCAACCGGACAAACTGGACTGGAGAGGATATGAGAGGAGGAGGAGGACCTCTGAATCCAGAGAGGTAGGGGAGGAGGATGACTTTCCAATCATCACGTCACGTTTATCTACTGTGTTCTATCCGTTGCCTCCGTCCATCCCTCGAGGTCACGCTCTGGGGTTAAAACTCTTCTCTAGACTCGTCCAGCAGAACTCAGAGAGAGTCTCCAAGGCACTTTCAAAAAAAGAAATGAAAAGAAAAAAAAGAATCTCTAATATATTTTTGTTACAAACGGAGGGAGCAAGGCTTATTTATGTGGCTGAGATGTTCAAGCACCACTCAACCAGTCCGACTTCGGAGAGTCGAGGTGCCTGAAAAACAAACAAGAAAAGAAGAAATAAATCTCAAAACTATGCAACTTGTTTCACATATTCCAACCTTATTGTATTTTATTTGTTTCTGTTTGTTGGTTTCCCAAATGTTTACTTTTTCAAAATGTTGGAAGAAGAAAGAAGAACTCTTTTGTATTTTATTTGGAAGTATTCATTTGTGGTGTGTGTGTGTGTGTGTGCTTGCGTGCGCGTTGAGAGATACTTGAAAGAAACAAGTTGGCCCGGCTGCTGGAACCAAACACTTCTGTATGTTATAATTATTATTGTCAGTAAGTATATTAATATTATTATTGTTAATAATATATTGTGTTATTATGTCTCTTTCTTAAAGAAGCGTTTCAAACGTTTTTATTTTTTGCACTATAGCGACCCGTGTTCAGATTAGTCACAGACAGGAAGGACAGACTGGAGGGGAGGGAAGGTCACAGGTTTGATCCCCACAATCTTAAGAGAAAACCTGGAATGCGTCACCAATGTGTCACTTCCTGGTTTCTGAAGCCTGAAGCTGGCGTTTAACGCTCACTGCCAGAGAACTTGATTTGGCCAAAAGTATGTGGACAGGCGGCTGACTCACATTAGAATGTACATTTGATTTCAGGATGTTGGTCTTAATGCTGTTTCACAATAAAAGACAGATTTTAGCAGCAACGCTGCCCTTTCGGTTTATTTCTGTTGGTAGAAAGTTTCACTGCTTCTTGGTGAGCTGTGGCCCTGCTCATTTCCAGCTCTCTCTTCTTATTCCAGAGTAATAGTGGAGGTTTATTGATTATTGACAAGTTTATTCATTACTATGCTGATGACACAATCATTTACTTATCAGCCCTCTTCATCGATGGAAAGTCTGTCTGATTTAAAGTGGACCTATTCTGCTTGTTTCCAGCTCCACAGTTTTATTATTGGACTCTGCGACAGCAGCTTTGCATGAGTGGCAGTTCAAATTTAATCCTTCCATTCCCAGTGCAGCCCCTCATCCCATCCTCTTTGGCTGCCCCACAAAAAAAGGTTTTAACACCAAGTGGGTGGCCATGTTGGGTGCATCCCACTCTATAACATCATACATATTTAAGAGTAGAAAAAAACTGCAATAAACTTTGTCTGTAGAACAGCCTGAGCTTTGGGATTACTGTACATAGCTAAGCTCATCATGAGAATCTCTAACCATGATTCACATGAACAGACATGACAGGAAACAAGAACAGCAGAATGGGTCCACATTTTATATAAACAATATTTCTTTGAATCTGTGCGTCAGTTTTCTTTAAAAAAAATAAGCATCACCAGGAAACAATGTCTTAAATTTGCAGTTTTCTGGCACCTAGTGGCTATTAGAGGAACTGCAGGTTATGACAAGTCAGCTGTAGAGGCTTCTGATTGGAAAAACCTGCACATGTGTATTAAACAGCTGTGCTACCCAGCCAGTTAGCAAATATAGATTAACATGTTTGTATTGAGCTAATTACCTACATGAGCTAATCAGAGCAGGAACCTCCTGGTCAGTAGCTTCGAGAAGTTCTGCTGAGGTGGAGGATAAGAAGCGCTGGTCACACACTTACTGCAGTTATAAAGGGTAGCCTGCAGGTAGCCCGCAGGTAGCCCGCAGGTAGCCTGCAGGTAGCCTGCAGGTAGCCAACAGGTAGCCTGCAGGTAGACTGCAGGTAGCCTGCAGGTAGCCCGCAGGTAGCCTGCAGGCAGCATGCAGCAACCCCGTCTATGCTCATGTCTGTCTGAATATTTACAGCATTAGCATTTATAGCTCTTCTTTCTCAACGAGCTGAAACAAAAGCGGCCTTTTTTTATTTATTAAAGCAGTATTAAGCGCTTTTTCCACACAGGCGCTGGAAATTAAAAATTTTTTAGTTAAAAATAGATGATTAATATGAGTCTTTATGTAAAATTTTTCTCCCTTCCATTAGCATTAGTCAAATCTCTGCATAACTGCAGAAAAAGCAGGACTAATATTAATATTAATCTTCAAAAAACAATTTAACAATGCACTTTGAATACATTAAATGGGACTTTTCATATTAATTATAAAATGCACAATTGATTTGGATTTAAGGTGAAATTAAAGTTGGATATTTAATATTAAGTTTGCGTCAGGAGACCAAAGAGTCGAGCTTGTGCATTTTTTTGTTTAATAAATAAAAAAGAAACAAATTTATGATCTGATTCTCGTGGATTTCATTAAAAAATACAGAAATGATTCCTGAAGTAATTTTGTGGATGACTGATGTTTAATTTATGTTTTACTGTTTCAGTTTGAATTTTTTGTTGTCTTTGAGTTCTCAGCTGTTGTTTTCATCCTCTCGCTGCACATCAAGAACTCCACTTCCCATAATGCTTTACTCTCTCATTGTGGTGAACTGCAGAAAGACAATCCACAGCCGCTAAATTTGGGAGAAAACAAACGTCGTCCAATCAGATTCCGGCTGTCTCTGCGTCGTACGTGTTCCTATCAGTATTGTCAATTTGTCCACCAAAAGTTTTGGTGTTTTTGTTGATGAAGTTACATGTTTTTACTTTTTGGATTTTTTTTGTTGTTGTTGTGGTTTCTGAGGAGGGCAGAGCCTCTTCTCGTTCTTCTGGACTTTGTAGGACAAACTCAGAGTTGGTCCTGTGTGTACATGGACACAAACAAAATGTCAGTGCAGAAAAAAAACTCAAAAAGAAGCAAAAAGTGAAAAAAAAAATCATTAAAAAAAAGAAGTGGGTGTATTTGTTCAGATTCTGTTCTTTTTATCGAGATGAAAAAAATACTGACACTGAACAACGTGGACAAAGAATAAAAAGTATATTTTTTATTCTGTATATATGGAAATCCAGATTCCAGTATGTTGCATTGCTTTGTTGTACAAATCAAATGTGCTTGTGGCATTTTTCTAATCTAATTTATTTTACAGTATTTTTTGTTTTCTGCTTCACCATTAAAGTTTAAAGGATGTACACGAGAGTCACGAGTCATCGTTTCTTTTCATCACAGTCGGCTCATTTCAAAATTTCTATTGAACTGTAAGAAACCAGCACCCATCCATTCCATCCTTAATGGCGGCAAGCAACTAAATAAGACATATAGTGTATAATTAATGAATACACGCACGAGTGGGAAGAGATATAAACAAAGCAAAATGGTTCCAAAGACTGAGCCCTGTGGCTCACCGCGTTACGAGGGGCGGTAATAAATTAAGATTGTCCACAGTGACTCTGAATACTCTGTTTTTAAGTAGGATGAGAACCATCCACTTGTTTTATGCCAGTCTGATAATAATGAATTACTATTAATAGTCTAGTGTAGAAGTAATAAATGCATGAATTAACTTTTCAGCATCACTCTGAGAAAGGATGTTTCTAATTTTAGAAATATTGCGCAAATCAAAAAAAGCGATGTATCTCTAAAGCAACTCACACCAAAACTTTTTGGAGGTGTAAACAGCACAGCACTTATGATTTGCTGTTAATAGTCCTTTTAAATATGTCACTGTGGAGCAGTCCCTGGTCCCTTCAGGTCGTAAAACTCCACACGGGTTTCCAATCATGTTGATGAGCATAAAGTATTAGGCCCCATTTACACGACAGTTTCGGCCTCCCGTTTACACGAGAACGCAGTGAAAACGATGTGTTTTTGAAACAATGTCCAGAGTGGCGCGTTTCAGATACTCACCGGCCTCCGTTGTTGTTTAAACAGTTGATGCTGGGGTCTTTTGGAAACGGGGTCCTCGCACTTGCGTGCTATGGTCGTGTCCGCCACAGTTTTCTGTGCATGCGCTAATAGATGAACAACACTCGTTAGGGTTAGCATTCTCAAACTTTGAGTACCGTGATTCACAGTCAATATTTTCCCGTGTTTTTGCCGTTTTATTATTGAGTGTTGAGTGCAACAGCAATCCAACCTCATCCTCAGTCCACAAAGCCTTTCACATTGGCCATTTTGTAAATAATGAATAAATCTTTGCAGCGCATCAGCTGAGCCACCTCCACGCATGCACGTGTCGTGTAAACAAGCTTTGCCACAAACACCACCACCTTGTGGCCTGGCAATGGGAACTACATCCTATTCATCGTTTCAAGTGTTTCCATGTAAACGGCTCCGTGTAGACGGGAGGCTGAAAAGCCTCAAAACGACGGCGCCGTGTAAACGGGGCCTTAAAATGAAATTCCCGCTGAGCTCTCCCAGCTTCAGAGGAAGAACAGGCTTCAGGGTCGAGGACGCGTGCACGAGTAGGAGCTGCAGCAGGAATTCATTTCCTTACAGAGAGGAAGAAATGCAGGCTGTGCTAAAGCTGTGATCCAGGAGGAGAGAGGTCAAGAGGTTGGCTTGGCACCCGCCCTCTGTGATCTGCTGCAGAGAACCTGAATGTTTGCTCTGCACGTGCTACTGAACTGAAAACACAGACAATAAAAGTTCTTCAGCAAGTGGAAAGACATGAATCATCACAGAAAATAAACAGGGTGAAAGATTTACACCTAGCTTTGGTTCTGACCCTCAACACCTGCAGCAGGTGTTGAGGGTCCCTGAGATGGGGAGTGTTGTTTTGCTGCTGTCCACGTGCTTTAAAAACAAACTCTACCAAACGCTTCCTTACCTCAGAGGCTCGGATTGTTCACAGCACTGCTTCCTGTGGGACTTTTTGGAACTTTTTGGTCCAGTGGTGGTCAAACTGAGTCACCTCTCCATAGTGAGGTCACAGGAGAGCCGGAGAAAGGGAGGGAGAGGGAGATTCCAGTCGAGTTTGAGGATTTTTCTGTGCTCCACTGTGACTGTAAACTTAACTTTCCTGTTCAGAAAGACGGCACGCTCCACAGTTCAGGTGGTCTCAGGACATCCCAGTAGAGCTCTGGGACCTCCTGACTGTTTCAGGAGTTACTGCACTTTGTTTCAGTGTCTGTGAGCTTTGCTGTGCACTGCCTGTTAACTCTCACACCTCTCTGGCCTTCTGTCTCTGGGTCTCAGCACACTGAAGGAGGCAGATGTTAGCAGAGTCACTGCAGGTGTGCTCATCCGCCCACCTGATGCGTGTCCCCCTGCAGCTGAGCTACAGCCCACTGCCACAGGCCCACAGTGAAATCACAGACCGGAGAGAAAGACGTCCGAACGTTTAGTGGAAAAGGCTTTGATGGCAATTTTAAATTTAACTCCTGTTCTTGAGCGGCATCAGCCTCTGTGATCTACTGTGAACTTATATATTTAGATTTTACTGTCACAAACTTCTGTTTTCCACAGAAGTGACTCACAAAGGCCAAATCAGTGTTGGCCTCAGAGAGCCTGCATCATCCAGTCAGAATCCGCCTGCAGCCTTCAAACGGCAGCACGAAGTGTGCTGTGGCTTCGACCACCGGGACACACCAGGAAACCCCAACAACCAGCAGCAAAACACAGTGTACATAACTGTGTTTTCTCATGAGCAGTTGTACTGATGAGGTAATGGAGTGAGGTTTTTGTGTGTGCTGTTGTGAGGAGACACAAAACAAAACGTAATGATTCTAAGGATGGAGGGGAGGAAAGTGTGCACGTGTACTTGTATTAGTCATGCTGTGGGGACATTAATGTGTTTACGCAGCAGCACTGTGGGGACTCATCAGGTAAATGATTCAGTTTAAAGATGAGACAACCTCACCTCATCTGCTGCACAAGCCGAGTGTGGTTTTAATTTTAGTCAGCCACACAATACAACATGCCGGTCTCATCAACCTTCACCGTGATCACATCTAATTCCCTCTTTTGGATGGAGACGGAGTGAGGGAGGTGGTGGTCTGGGCTGTTGTCATTATCCAGACATGAAATTACATTTAGCATTACTGTGGATCTATGCTTGAGAGGGAAATCTACACCATAGCTGCCCTCTGAACCCTGCACAGTAACCTATGACCTCACCCAGCACGCCTCCTGCAACTACAGGTTGTGTTCATGCAGCCTACATGATTGTGATTGGCCTGATCAGCACTGATGGATCCTTCCCTGCATTACTTTTCACAGCAGCTTTTGAATTTATCAGGGAGAGAATAACAATCATCTTAATATGAGGAATATTAATGAGGAATATTAATCAAAGGATCAAGTTAAGGATTTAGAAATGTCAGTAAATTCTTGGAGGGACATTGCTGAGACCATCAGAATGGACACAGTTGCTGGTTCGAGTGCCCGTCTGAGCACATGCTGTCATTGTGTCCCTGGGCAAGACACTTCACCCACATTGCCTAAGTGTGAATGTGTGGTTGGTGTTTGGTGGTGGTCGGAGGGGCCGTAGGCGCAGATTGGCTGCCACGCTTCAGTCAGACTGCCCCAGGGCAGCTGTGGCTACATGAGTAGCTTACCACCACCAAGTGTGATTGAGGTGTGAATGAATACTGCACGAAATTATAAAGCGCTTTGAGTACCATGAAAAGTGCTATATAAGTGTAAGGCATTATTATTATGATGCACCAGCAGGAGCATAAATGAAGCTACGACCTCAGCATGACCTCACGTAGGTCACGCGGCAGCTCTGCAAAGATTCAGCAAGTCTGAATCAGGCCTCATGGTGGGATGTGGCACTCATGGCATGATTCCCAGTTCATCACTGGGCGGCGTTCCTGCTGTGAAAAGCATTTTAAACCTAAACCCTCAGCTTAAAACTTTTCCATCTTCTATTGCAGGGGTGCCCAAACTCCGGCCCCGCCCCCTTCTTCCGGTTATGTCAAAAATAACATACAATTTGGCGCTTAAGTTATTTTTTTTGACATTTCACTTAACCCTCTTTATTGAAGGGGGAGCAAAAATGTCAAAAAAGTAACTTAAAGGGCCAAATTGTATGTTATTTTTGGCATAATTTGCAGGCCGAAAGTAGGGGGCAAGGTAAGGCCAGAAGTTTGGGCACCCCTGATCTTCTGGAATCATCTGCTTAAACCGGATCAAGAAGCTCTTGATCCTCAAACACAAACGAGTCCTTTTCAGAGCCTGAACTCTTTTTTTTTTTAATGCTCGACATCTTTTAAAACTCAAACCAAAGTAAAATCTTTAGGTTAGGTTAAAAAGGAGGCTTCTGTTTTAAGACTGAAGTTTAAGCTGTGTGTGTGTGTGTGTGTGCAGCATAAATAGAAGTCCCTCCTAATGACAGGAGGACAGTGAAATGACTTGCAGCTGAAGCTCGCCTCAGCAGCACTTCAAAGATCTGCGCCTCCTCCTGCTTCTCCTGCTCCAAGCTTCCAGCAGATCCTGGGTTTAGGTGAAGGACAGACGTGTCATGGTTTAGGGTAAAGCTGAATATTTTAGAAGTGAGCAGTCACTGGCGGTCCTCACAGGAATAGCTGCAAAGATGACTGAGCGGAGATGAGAGGCTCCGGCAGACCGCGGCAGGGTGTTTCCCTGCCAGCAGGGCCGCCGTCATGGTCGAGCGCCGGCTGTCTCGGGAGCTGATGTGATCCTGTGAGAAACTTGGTGTTGAGTATTTTGAGGAGGTGATTTTAACTGGCTGGCCTTTAGTTACAGACACCCGCTCACAGAAAGCACTTCAGCCAGTTTCTTTAATTAATCTTAATCAGCTGCAGATGATATAATCGGCCTCATTTAAGTAATAATTGTACTTAGCTGAAAACGAGTCATTAAGCGGCTGTTCTGCTCTCGTGTCCAAATGCCTTGTTAGAACCATTATACCATAAAACTGTTGGTCATTAACTCTGGAGAGTGGCTGTTATGATGAATCACTGACAGCACTGATGAAGCACGTAGTGAAGAGGATCCTGCAGGAGGTGGAGAGGGACGAGGATCTGATCTGACTAATGAAAGCTCTCTGGGTAATTTCACTCGGAAGTTTTTCTTGACAAATTACAGACATGGACAATTTGGAAAAAAAATCACTGAGGGCAATTATCACAAATGACTGTTTCCCTGTGTGTGATAGCAGCGCAGTGAAAGGTGGGCAGTCAGCTTACAGTACACAGGGTGTGACAGCAAAGTCATTTCCCCCGAGGCGTCCGGATAACGGGAATCTGTCGGTCCGGCATGGGAAAAAACAAGTTCCTGAAGGTGAGGGGATCCTCTGTTTCTTTCCCGAATCCAGAAGCAATTAGGTGATAATTAGGGAGCTGCTCTGAAGGTTAATTCAATCCTAATTTACAGTTTCATCCAGCCTGAAGCAACAGATGAGACGAGGTCAGGGCTCTGCAGCATTCTCAGTTAGAAATAATAAAGCAGAAAAACTCAGCTGAGTCTCCATCCCAAGGGCGTTAGTCTGGAGTTTACTGGCTCTGGTTATAAGAGAGAAGCCGATGCTTCATGCACACAAAGACAGAAGGTTTGTCTAAAAGTACAGTTTGTGGTTTTGGGGGGATTATGTGCTGGAACTACTTCCTGATATGATAACTGTGTGCTGTGGTCACAGGTGAAGGAGCTGAATGTTGCTCTGGTGGAACAGTGACGGCTGCTCAGGCAGCGCACCAGCTGTGGAACAAGAAAAGGTTCGGATCGCTCGGCCAACCCCCGCTCAACTGTTCAATAATCACGGACAGGCAGGTCACCCAGTTTTGTCTTTTCTCTCCCAGTTTATGCTTTGTCCTGCCTCCCTGAGGCCGGCTTGAGGTTTCTTCCTGTTAAAAGGGAGTTTTTCCTTCCCACTGTCACCAAGTGCTGCTCATAGGGGGTCGTTTTGACTGTTGGGTTTTCTCTGTATTATTGTGGGGTCTTTACCTTATAATATAAAGCACCTTGAGATGGGTGTTGCTGTGGTTTGATGCTATATAAATAAAACTGAATTGAATTGAATTATCCAGGATATGTTGATTGGTTAATGGTTTGTGACTGTTAGCCAATAAGCATGAGGTTTCACAGTCCGCTCTGCTCCTCGCTCGTCACTTCCAGTTTCAAAGATGGTTAACTAAGCAAAGGTAAACCATGCATGCTAACATCAGGTGGGATTTAAGGGCATGTCTCAGTCTGGATGGAAAGTAATGTTGTTGATTGCATCTTTTTCCTTTTCAAACCCTCAGATGGCGAAAGCAGACCAGCGTTTCGGCCAGCGGGATGGTTCCGACCAGAACTTTGATTACATGTTCAAGCTGCTGATCATCGGCAACAGCAGCGTGGGGAAGACCTCCTTCCTCTTCCGCTATGCCGACGACTCCTTCAGCAACTCCTTCGTCAGCACGGTGGGCATAGACTTCAAGGTGAAGACGGTGTATCGTAACGACAAGAGGATCAAGCTTCAGATCTGGGTGAGGATGTTTTGCTTGTTTGAGGAGCAAGAAACGGGTATTTTACATTTTTGTAGTAACACATTGTCTTGTGGTAACCAGTGAAAGCAGGATTAATAAAAAGTATGATGTGATCCAACCTGATGCTGATGTCACAGAGATACACACATCTTCACACTCTGCCTCAGCAAAAAAGAGGGAGCATATTGTTGTTATACCATCTGGGCGTTTGTCCATGAGGTTTTGCCTTTCCAGGCTATAGACTCCAAAACTACAAGGAGCTGAGCCAAAAAAAAATTGGGATATTTGTTCTTTACGATTCAAAGATGTGCAGCACAATATTCACATTCCTGGATGTTTAGTACCTTTGTGCACTTTGGCTGTATTTACCTGAAGTGGAGAGTAAACAACATGAAGGAATTTACACTGCTAACGCTATGCTAATATATGCTAATGATATGCAGCCTCTTTCTCATGTCTGACTGGCTTAACCTAATCATGTGATCATATTGCGCTGTGTGATTGGCTATACCCACTTGAGCATTATTGAGTGAAATGGAGAAAGTGGGATTCCCATATCTATCAGCTGACCTCGGTCCCTGTACAGCTGGCAGCAGCTGATGGTGAGAACCTTCCAGGTAAAG
>VUQK01030262.1:0-15965 GCA_015106715.1 Bujurquina vittata
TCAAAAACCCTCTAATGTAACTGAATTAGGACAATTCTGCAAAGATGAGTGGGCCAAAATTCCTCCAGAACGCTGTAAAAGCCTCATTGCAAGTTATCGCAAACGCTTGGTTGCAGTTGTTGCTGCTAAGGGTGGCCCAACCCGTTATTAGGTTTAGGGGGCAATCACTTTTTCACACAGGGCCATGATGGTTTGGATTTTTTTTCACCTTTACTAATAAACACCTCCATTTACAACTTGCATTTTGTGTTTACTTGTGTTGTCCTTGACTATTGTTTAAATTGGTTTGATGTTCCGAAACACTTAAGTGTGACAAACATGCAAAAAAACAGGAAATGAGGAAGGGGGCAAACACTTTTTCACACCACTGTATGTACACATTTATATATCTACACGTTTATATATGTTTGTGTGTATTCCTGTTACTTTATATTTATTTTTATACTTAAACTCTTAAACTTCATAAGTATTAGAAGGGCAACACTGGGACCGGAGGACAGATTTTTGTTCCACTGCATGGAAATGTGATGTGAATGACAATAAAGAATCCTTGAAAACCTGCGCACTATAGGAAGAAGGCAAGACAGCAGAGGCAATGTGATGCTTTGGGCAATGTTCTACTGGGAAACCTTGGGTCCTGCCATCCATGTGGATTTTACTTTGACAACTTTGACAAACAAGTCCATTCCATGGAGGCCCCACCTCATAACTTACAGGAATTAAAGGATCTTTTGCTAACATCTGGGTGCAAGACACCACAGCACAGGGTGGTAGAGCAGGCCCTCTACTAAATGGAAGGTTGGTGGTTTGATTCTTGGATGCTCCAGTCTGCATGCCAAAGTACCCTTGGGCAAAACATTGAATGCCAAGTTACTTTCTGATGTGTCCATTGGAGTGCGAATGTGTGTGAATGCTGGATAGAAAGCATAAAAAGAAGTGCTTGAATGAATGTGTGTGAATGAGGCATGTTGATAAAGCCCTTTGAGTGTTCAAAGTAGAGCAGAAAAGTGCTATAAGAACCAGTCCATTAACCACACCTTCAGGGGTCTCGTGGGTCTCGATGGGTCAGGATTGTTTTGGCAGCAAACGTGGGGTCTACACAGGTGGTCATAATGTTATGCTTGATTGTGTATAACACTCAACCCGTAGATAAAGTCTTCTTTTTATTAGCACTCATGTTGGAACGAACATGTGTTTTCATATTGGTTTAATTACGCTGGTTGAAATGTGTTCTACATTTATAGAGATAGTGAATATTTGTTTACCAGAGAGGAAAACAATTCAGTGCTCTCTGGTGATTTTGTATTGCCTGAAGCTGCGACCTTCTCCAATCCCATCTGCCAGCAAAAATCTGCAAAATCACTAAAAGCTTCCGTGTTGTGTTTGTCCCAACTAATAAAGTTGGTGTTTTACGAGAAGGAAAGTGGTTAAAAAGCCGTAAGGTTAGCAACAGTAAGACGTGAGGTGACACCAATGCAAAGAACGGGGTACCGTGGTATCCTAATTACTTGTGACAAGCAAAAGTCAAATATCCAAAGGTCATAACATCCAGTGAGTTGAAATGAGGCATCGTGACATCATGAAGAATTTTTTTTTTTTTTAAATTGTCATTTTGAAAGCTGGACTGTTCAATAAGCTCAGGATAATATAGCGCTTGCATGTGTCTTTGCAAACTACAAAAGCGTCCTAGCACACCGCTATCATTAACATTCTTACAGCTAACTAGATATAGTATGCTAAAATATTCATTTCAAGAAATCTGACTTTTCTTTGCTAGGTAAAATATTTTGTTTTTTGGTTGGCAGAGCTTTTACAGAATCTGACATGTAGCATGCCATTTCTATCTGCTGCACGTCACATAATCAAATTTATATAAAAATATGATAAGCTTTCATCCCAATCAAGCTTTCTGCTTTACAAAACTCATCAACCTCACGGTTGCCTTGACAACCTCAACTGTATGTGTTTGTTGTGCGGGGTTTGAAGTCCTTTGTGTTAATTATGTGGCTTTCTTGATTTTATTTGCATGCGCTGAAACGCTCCTACACAAAGCCATCTGGGCTTCTAGAAGAGAAGTTAGAATCATTACTGTGGTGTTTTATAGTGTTTCATATTTTTTGTGTGTGTAAAATAAAACCCCAATTTAATATACCGCATGAAGCAGAATAGCAGAAAACAATAGGAGAATATATTCTGTACCAAGTTGTTTAAAATTTAGAATTTTCTGAAAATAAACCAAATTTTTGTTAAGGTAAAAAAAACAAAAAACGTCATGACTTTTTCCTCTCCTTATGGTGATTTTGAAGGAAAATGGCCACCATTCCTTCCCTCAGACTGCCTTCAGATGCATGAGGGATTCACTGGAATCGAGGCCTGCGTGTAATACAGTGCAAATTTATGCCACTGACAGCCGTCCCATCGCTTACACTGTATAAATTTCTGCTAAGTGAGTCCAAATATTTCTCACTGGTACTGCTTTACATTAAAAAAATGTTAGTGGTTTTTTTTAATGCAGAAAACGCAACGTATTTGTCAACACGCTAAACTCCATGATGTTGAAACCTAAAAATATGCACAGATATGTTTCTGACGCCATGCAGCATGCATATTATATGTGCAAGTGGATACTTACTCCTGCAGCTAATCACCTAGCATTAATGACAGTACGCCTTGTGCACAAGCGCATGCATATACAAACACATATACACACCCACAATGCAGTGTGCAGTGTATAGTTTGCTGTATCCAGTGTTATCAGACACCTCCCTGGGGCAATATGTGTTTGTGTCTGTAGCTGGAAAATATTCTCCCCAAGCTGACCATGTCTTGGACACCACATTCATCCACGGGTGTCCGTTTGTGTGTTTGTGCCCGTGGCACCGCTGTAGACTGATATTGCTGCCACCCACGAGATTGCAAGCCACCTTTGGGGCTGTCCTCACTATCCTCCATTTCCACCGTTTTCAATCCTTCATCCACGTCCCACAATCTCTGGCTGAACATATCTCTGCGCTTTTCCATCCCTTTGCCTCCCTGGTCATTCCTCTTATTCGATTCCGTCTTTTTGTAATCAGTTTTTCTCTCTTCTTTCCCGTCACAGTTTCACTTTCTCTCTCCGCCTTTCTGTGTCCAAATCTTCTTTCTTGTTTTCCCTCCTTTTGTCACCCCACATCAGACTCCGTCCGTTCTCGCACTCAATATGGTATTGATTGGTTTCCCTCTGCGTTCTCTGACCTTGCTGTAATAGTGCCACAGAGGTCACGGCAGATAGATTTCTCTGAAAAAGACACGGTCATGTTCAGTAATCTATGGTTACAGCGTGCCAATTAATGACAAATAGATCCGCAGGCCTTCCTCGTTTAGCTTTTTCACAGGATAAATGTGTTTTGGTATGAGAGCTCCCAGGGAAAGACAGGGGGAAAAAAAAAAACAGGACTCTTTGTAATGGCAGATGAGTGAAAATGGACATGAGTGAGATCACGAGCCTGCTGTGAAGGATGCTGAATAGCAGTGTGAAATAGAAAAAAGGGTTTTAGGCAAGCACAACTGGAATGCATTGTCGAGCTGAAGGTCATGAATTACAGCGTGAGAGCAGGGATACATGGATATTGCTCTCTTTTTTCTCTCTGTTTTGCTTATATTTGTGTGTCTCCTCTTCCCTGCTGAATTCACTGTTGATATGTGAATAATGGAAAACACATTCTCTGGCCAGACAACACAACGCGGCTCATGAATACACACTGATGTGCACACAAGCTCTGCGTCGGCTGCCCCAAAGGAATGCCTCTTTCACAGATGGCGTGAGGAATTTGGTGCTTTCGCAGCGACACCCTCATGAAAGTTTTACCCCCCCTCCCGCCACCTCCCTTTCTAGTGTCTTCTCTGCACTTTACTCCTGCCATCACTCTGTCTTCTCTCTCTCTTTTTGTCACCTATTCATTCTTGCCTTTTTACCACATTGACGGGCACTGTTGCCACTTTACCCAACCGCCATCCCCAGCCAGCTACACTGCACCTTCCAAACACATCTTACTTCATTCGACCAACCTCATGTCACACCAGCAGCTTTCTTCTTTACGTTGAGGTTAGAGACCTCAGACTATTCTGTCCCTCCCTCTTCCTTTTTCCCACTTCCTCTTTGAGCACAGTACTGCCATTCAAGCATGAATCTCTGAGGCTACTGAGGTAGGGAACTGACATGCCACTACAACTTATTCTTTCTAATGGGACCAGAGTCTTCTTCCTTTTAACACATGAGCCCTCCCCTATAGATTTGCATCACACATTGCAACAAACACTCACACCAGACACACAGCAGATGAATCAAAAGGAGCATCAGGGCACCACTGCAATTTATGTGCACTAGCACGCATCTCTAGTCTAGATAAAGGGTCTCATCTGGCTGGGGTCGTGCCATGGAGCTAGCTGGGGTGAGACCTTCAAACCGTTGCCCAGTTTGTTTTTTCAGAAAATCCTCTGTGGGACTTTGGAACGCACTAACAGATGTTTCCTTGATTATAAAAACAGCTGAGCAAATCATAGCCTAAGAATAGAGTTGGGGGTACATCTCTAAAATGTACTGGTGCTACCAGAGAAATTTTGAACAGTGTTGTATCTTGTCCTGGTTGTGTGGAAGAATTCCTTCGCAGACACTGTCTCTGTGAATCATATAAGGTTTATTGCAAAAATACAATGTCCAAATACAGACACTCGAGATATCTGGGTGAGAAAGAAAGCCAATGATCTTCTATACACTGAACACAGAAACCTACAGCCTTATATAGGCTTTAAAATCTGGTACACACACGATGACACACACACACACACACACACACGTTTCTGAGCCGTTTTGGGGCCCAGAATATCCTCAGTTTCCTTTTCTTATTTTGTCAAGATAAACAAGGAGATGAGCTTCCAAACCGGAGAGGGCCCCTTGCTGTAGTACTCCTGTAGTTTAGGAGACAACATACATGCAGTTCAGTGGCGGATGCTGGTCTTTCAAGGAGGGGAAGCTGAATTTCGGCCTACATCATAAAATGTGTCGGTTTATTTATACGTAAATTCTACCCTCTGTTCCTTTTCAAGAAAATGATCTGTGACCCTGTCGTACCAACAAGGCGTCTTTTCCAGGGACTTGACTAGTGTCCTCTCAATGGCCAGCAGAGCTAGGCTGCTTAAACAGCCTTGGCCCATGGTGTTGCGGGTGTAAGACTTGAGCCGCTTTAGCCAATGACTCGCCTCGTTTCGCTGCACTCTTTGCTTCGCTGTTGAACTCTGTGGACGCTCAGCATCCACACTGTTCAAAGTACTATGAAGCTGCGGGAATGAGCGAGAGGAAAGCCGCGTCGTTACCTGTGAGAAGAAGCTGATTGTGAACAAAAGTTGAGCGCATTGTAGCGCATATTTAATCAATGACATGGACACACAACAGTATATATTTGATCACTTATTTTTTGACATTTGAGGGGAAGCTGAGCTTCCCTTGCAGTCTTAGAGCAATCGCCCCTGATGCAGTTTCACATAAGCATGTCAGACACTACAACAGTAATGTTTTACTCACACTAGGAAAAACAGTGGTTGGAGCCCGCAGCACAAACAAAATATTGCGACCATGTGCAATGAAATTGCAGTTACGTTGACTTTGAAATGGTTCCTTCCAAGATGAGGACCAGATCCATAAGCACTCACAGTCACTTGCTGCCTTCAGCATGTTGGCAAAGTGTGCTTTTTTAAATTAGACTACAATTATTTACAAATCTTTGCCAACCTGTCTGCATCTGCTTGCAGTCAGTCAGAGTTGGACCACAGTTGTTTGGAGACAGGTTGCCTCCCACCAAGCAACCTGGGCACTCGCCTTGGAGCTGGCTGCCCAGAGGTTGAGGGTGTTTCATGTGCAGTCAAAAACTATGTGCGATCACTCACTGAAGATGAAAAAATTCAATGCAATCAAAGGGCAACCACCAATTTTTACTAGTCCCAAAAAGCCTACTGTCTTATTTTTACTCTACTGTGACTGAGCCATAAAGAATATTTCTTTATGAATACAGTTGAATACTCTAAAATAATGATGCCTTTAAGGAAGAGCGTTAACTGTGAGCTAGTGTGCAATATTAAGGTACAATACAGTTTTCAGGCTGGTTGTTAAAATTTTCAGTACAGCAGTAATCATGTGGTGCAAGGATAAGAAAGCTGATATCTTACAATAGTTCAAGAAAGAGAAGAAATATATTTGGGGTACATGAGTGTTATATTTTACATTAATAACCTGTTAGCGCACAGATCACAAACAACCAAACAGAAGTAATGTTTTGAAAAGCTTACATTTTATGCAGTGTTTTTATATTGTTTTACAATAACAGATTCAGTTTTAAATTACTTTGCGTCACTGTAAAATGCCAGTTTAAAAGTGGCCAGTGCATTACAGCTGCCAGTACTTTTCTGTGATTTAACAAGGAAATTTCTTACTTTGTCTATTGAGCATTACAGCCACTGAATGTTAATCAGAACTGAGGATTTTATGTTTACTACTCCTTTAGGCATGCACTGTAAAACCTCTCTTTACCCAGTGCTAAAAAAAATATGCATCCAGTTATTCATACTGTATATGGTGACACCTTAGAGTTCACCAATTAACCGTTCCAAATAAGTGCACAACACACATTATATAAAAAAATTCTTGTAACCATGGCAACAATCCCACTTCCACTGGTACAACTACATGGCCATAACACGAACAGACTGCAATGCAATGACCATAGTATACGTGTGAAAGTGATCTGTGAGGTTTTTGTGTTTTTATTTTAGCTCTTGATTTTCACATATTATGGACACATTTAGTTAAAGCGACAAACAATATTACAAGGGGAAAAAACAGACACTGATCTGTTTTGACAAGCTTGCAATACTTTCTCTGTTGTTCCTCTTTGTTCAGTCCTCTCCGTGCCTCTTGGGGCAAAATGCACTAAGAGTACATCTCTAGGTTCCATCTACTAACCCTGCAGGCCAAAGATAGAAGCGAGGGAGGCATTGCATGAAGAGAAAAACATGGGAGTTAGTGCCTTCTTTTATTCATACAGGCTCTCTGTCCAAATGGAGTCTTCTGAAGGAGTTACATTAGGACAGCTGGTAAGGGAGGCAACACACTCAACAGCCCAATGAATGTGCCACATTAACCTGGCTGCGAGAGTCTGTTTATGTCTGCATGAATGCACGCACCTCAAGGCAAGGTGGAGATGGGGACATATTAGGGTACGGCTTAGACAAATCTTTTAGACCCAAAACATTACGCAGAGAGGAAAGATGGATAGGATCACAGTATATGCTCAGCAGGGAATACAACATGGTTATTAAAGGGTTTTCCGCCGTGTAGCTGTCAGCCCCTAATGCCATTTACTATCTCTGCTTTCACTCATGAGCCATATTCAGGGGATCAGAAAAGACATTCTCTTGTTAATGTGCCACTATCAATAAGGCACGCAGGTGTATGAATCAACACAGTATATGTCTGAGACGACTGGCTATGAGCTGGCTGAGCTTGTCCAGCTGAGCGGGAGGCTAATTTTCTGCTGAAATAGATGGGATGGCATGACTATCTTAATCTAAGCTCTTAATGGAAAGCCTCCTTGTTGTGTGTATGTGTGTGTGTGTATGCGTGTGCATGTGCACGCATGCATGCTTGAGAATGTGTGCGTGTGCATCTTGATCTATTTAGTTTTTGTCCCATCTTAATTTTGGTGGAAGGCTGTTAATTAACCCTGCTGTCAAGGCGGCAGACGTCTAAACCAGCAGCCGTCACTTCTCCTGGGTCTTGTTACCGCTGTAATTAGCGGCCGATAAGAAATTACAAATGCCCCCTCTCCCTCCTGTTAAGACTACGACACCTTGCCGTTCCTCATACTGATGCATGAGTCTATCAGGGATGTATGTTTGTGTGTGTGTCTGTGCGTGTGTGTAGTAGCAGAAGTGGTAGATTAGGGACGGTTGCTGATTTAAAGTGAAAGCTGGTCCTGAATTCGTCACACGATACACTAACAGTGTGAAAATGTTGCGACTGAAAGATATGGCAGCACAAAAACAGAAACATTAAGTATAGAGTTGGTGAACATAATGCTACAATCACAGTAAGGAAATCAGTGGTTGGTGACATTGTTACAACCAAATTCAACACGACCGTGTGCAATGATCTTTGAACCGGTTGCTTCAAGTTAGGGACCAGGTCTGCTACTAGTCGCAGTCACTGTGCTGGTTAATTTTAAGAATAAAAAAATTAACATTACAGCTACAGTTTGCAGAACACGTTGGCAGTATTTTAAATGGACTCCCTGTAGAGAGTAATAGAAAATTGGAACATTCTGATCTCGCTGATGTTGCAAGTTGTAGAGTAACAGAACTTAATCCATCTGCGTTCTCTTGATCTGTTCGAGCTAGCTTTTTTAATAAGTATGTAACTTTCTGCATTTAAAGACTTCCTTGTCTTCAAAAAGCACAATCCCCAAAAGCTTGGTGTCTCACCAATTTAAAACTGCTTTAGTAAAAACCACAGACAAGCGGTCAGTACGAGCAGCACAAGCAGTGCTTGGCAAGTGAAAAACAGGCTTAATTTGAAACAATCACAGTGAATGCAACAGCTATGGTTACATGTCAGAACATCAGAACATCTTTCTGTCCTACAAAGGATTTGACATTGTCTGCAGTGATCCTGTAAATTACTGCCCGGTTGTGGCTGATACAGATGAGTCAGGCTGATATTGCATCAGCTTCCACCATTCTTAGATCAGTTTCCTCTTGTGTAAGGGCTCTCTGAGATTTCCAGTAAACTGTAGAAGTTTAAGAGAATAATGAGACAGGGAACTATAGGATCCTGCCTTATTGCATATTTTACGTCAAGTACATTTTGTCAAGCAGTGTACTTAAAGACAAAAGAAAGGCACATGTGCTTTATGGATATGCTTCCCCAGACCATCAGTGACCCACCACGAAACCGGTCATGCTGAACGATGTCACAGGCGGCATAACATTCTCCCGACCCTTACGTGTCTGTCACATCTACTTGCGGTGAACCTGCTCTCCAACCTGCTTCTAGTAATGGTACATTTTCAAGATTTCCACATAAATGGCATTTTTAAAAGCAATTTTTCCTCTATTCTGCGCATTTGATATATTTAGTATTGTTTTAATAGAATTAGCCTACTTCTTCATCCATGTGTGCAAAACATTAAACTAACCAGGAAGAGTGCAGCAAGATGCAGGAGAAAGACTTTCAGCACAGGAAAGAGAATCAAAAAATCTAAAATTATATGTTTTAGCCCCATCAATTTATGCCATTGGCATCAACTGCTCATGAAGCTGGTTGGTGGATGGGTGGAGACGATATTAAGAATTCAGGTTTTAGGTTACAGAGTATCATTGTTCACAGCCCAATAATAACGAATGAGCCCAGTATCTTTTTACACAGTAAAAAGTTTAATATTGGGAATTTTTTTATTAGTGTTAGGAAGTTAGGAAGATAAATGTATGCTCATATAAATAATAATATATATAAATAAGCACAATAAGTTCACTTTAACATGCTGGTTATTCTAGAGGACACAGTAAGGAAATCACCAAAGGCATTAGGTAAATAAAAAATTGCCTGAATAGCTAAATCATGTTAATTAATGCACATTGTCTCTTTCTCATAAAATAAACATAAACATATGTCACTGAACAAAAATATACCAACCAACTGTTGGTGAAAAGAGAACGATGAGGGGGTCAAACAAAGTTAGTCAGCAGTTTCTATCATTTATACCACTGCATTCAGAAGAAGCTCAGCTATTTAGGATAAATAAAAATTTTGCACACAACAAGGTTTCAAAAGTCAGTTATTTTAATAAAACAAACTTAGTTACTTTACAGATTTTGCTGCCACCAAACAAACAAAACAAAAAACAAGCAAAACAAACAGACCAACAAACGAAGAAGAAACACACACACAAAAACAATAGAGCATTGTGGCAGGAAAGAAAAAGTCAGGGATCTCTAGGTTAGCAGCTCAGCTGGATTCATACTTTGAGGACCCGGAATATCTCTAAAGGATTTACAGCAGCTTTATGGAAATATTTTTTTCACATAAAAACACTGTAAAAATACAATCACAAGTTTAACATAATTTGACACGTCATGTTTTATTTAAAGACAAAACCGTTAAATTCTAGTTTCTTGCTGTAAATGAATATTTAAAGTTTGATGCGTTGAGTGGGACTTGACACAAAAAAGTATAGCTTCTGTAATTGCACATGTTTTTGTTCATTTATTAACAGACACACAATTATGGAAGTTTACACCACAAAAATGGTGGGAAAAAAATTATATTTTTTATGAGTCTAGATAAGAATATTATTATGGTAATTTCATAGATGATGTAATAGTATATTAGCAAAATTGATACAAAATTACAAAGTCATAAAATAGAAATGCATAAAATATTAGTCTTAAGATAGCAATAATTTTAATGTGTGAACAAAAAAAAGGTCAAATGTCTGTGACATTCATGCTTGCATCCTTAAGAGGTGTCAGCTAAATATTAAACCAACTCTTCTCTCTCATGATGTTGAGAGGAGACCGAGCTTGCTAGCAAAGCTAATGGTGGAGGTGATGTTAGCAGTTTTACCCTTTAAGCTACCTGCACTCTGCAGTTAGCATTCAGTACACATGCTTCTTTGGATTTAGACAGATTTATCAATTCGAGTGTCCCCTGCAGCCACACAGACTTGCTTTTCTTTCTCTCAACAGATTCATTATATGACTTGTTGGTGTCAAGGGTATTGTGAAAAGGTCAGTTTCCACCATAGGCATTTTAAGGATGTTTAGAAATTACACTTGTCATAGCTGCGGCATTTCTGAGAAACCCCAAAAAACATGTCTACACATCATGAAGGGCTACACAAAAATGAGGCACAGCAGTGTGTATATTGTATAGCAGGGTGTGTGCTTTGCTTCAAAAATCACAATGCTTCAAAATGTCTAGTTTAGTGTCACCGTCGGCGTTCGTCTTCTGTGTTACGATGTGAGTCTTTGAAGGGACCGTTTTTAAAGCCACAGGAAAAGTGCAAAGTTAATGTAGTCCTGATTGTAGACTTTAACGTCTCCCCTCAGTGTTCTCTCTCTGTGGCGCTTTGGTGTTAAATATTCTGTAAAGTTCTCTTTCTCTATTTTAAATGATTGCTTTTCACTTCCTGTTTTATTTTGATAGTCATTTGTGTCCTGTGCCTTGCATTTACTTTTTCTTCCTTTGTATTGTCTTGAATTAGCGTGCATTGTTCTCCAGCTATGTCCAGTTCCCTCAATTCCCTTGTGTGTGTTTATATTCATTTTGTTCTTTTTCAAGTCATTTGTTAACCTCCAGTCATGTGCTCCCTGTTCTGTGGAGAACCTTTGGTTTTGCTGTTTATTTATCCCTCTGTGGACTTCTGCATACATCCTAATTCAAGGTTAGTTTTCAGTTTAACCTGCTGGTTTCTGCATTTGCATTTCTCTCACGCCACACCTCACGACAGATCACAAATGGATGTGTTGTCTACAAGTGTCCAAACATATTTAGGTGTCTACAGCACCAGAGAAACCATATTCAATTACTCTAAATTTATGGTACTCTTGCTTAATTGCTGGATGCGTCTAATTTTTTCAATCTATTTTGTTCATGTGGCTCATGAAATGCCATTTTACTAGTTATTTTGCAACAAAAGTAAGTGAAAAATGTGATACAGTGGTCTTATAGCATCAGTACACTTTTTTAATTGCACATTAAAAGTACTATGTCATTATTATATAGATAAAGCTAATATTCTATTAAGCGCAACTCTTTCAATGTTCATATCCATTAAACACACAATTTTACGTGCAATCATGTCTGATATATCTGGTATATCATTTTTTTAAATTAATTATGAAATAAAGGTACAAGACTTTTCACATAAATTCACATAATAAACCCCCAAAAAGCAATTTCTGAACCTGATTAACTGAATTACAACAGTGTTTGACCATATTATTAGGTACAGTAATTACATGGTTTTTACACACGTAAATACCTTTTATTTAATATTAAATCACTAATTAAAAATTATAACACAGTTAACTGTGTTTTAATTTACTATCCCATAAACCATGAAAATGTTCTGTACTTTAACTGATGGTAAATTTCTGTGATGGGGCTTCCTCCAAAAGGGTGCTGGGACTTTTGTCTTTTTGTCTTAGAGACAGGATGAGGAGTGCAGTCATTTGAAAGGGGCTCAGAGTAGAGCGGCTACTCCTCCACATCGAAAGGAGCCAGCTGAGGTGATTTACGCATAAGACTAGGATGCCTCCTGGGCACCTCTTGAGTGAGGTGTTCCAGGCATGTTCAACCAGGAGGAAGCTTCAGGGTGGACCCAGGACGGGCTGGGGAGATTATACCTCCCTGCTGGTCTGCTGGGAATGCCTCAGTGTTGGATGAGCTATAGGAGGTGGCTGGGGAGAGCAACGTCTGGGTGGATGGATGGAATATTTTATGGTATTTTTTGTGGTACCCCAGCTGCAAGTTATTGTTTTGGGGGTTATTTTTAACAGGATTTTTTTGTTTGTTTTTTTAGTGTGTCAGTCCATTCCTCTGAAACATATGAGTACTGATGGGGAAATGTATACACATATTTATTTTCTGGGACAAATGCTAGTTTAAATTTTCCTGGAATTAGCTGAACTTCTTTTCCTCTGCTCACTCAACAGGACCACAGCAACAGAACGTATCCAGTAGAAATGCACGCGTGTTCCATTATTAAATAGTGTTTTAATGTAGGCTCATGAAGCCCTTATAGAGTTTAAGACAGCCTACATGAGCGCTGTCCGTGGTGCTAACTCTAATTGTGAAAAAAAAAAACTATATCGCACTGATGTAGTTTGTTGGCCTCAGACCTGCTGGAATGTAAAGCAGTGAATGATGCATTTCTCTGTGCATCAATAATTGATGTGAAGAAAACACATCAATAAGTCAGCATTTCTAAAATCAGCTCAGCCTCTCTAACAGAAGTTTCTAGTTAGATGAAAATATTCCCTGTGTTCCCCAAGAGCAAGAGAACATTCCTAATCACAGACAATAAAATGAAAGGGGAGGAAGAAAAGAATATTTTGCAAAGTCGCCATTTTAATTAATCTCGTCTCGGCCTTGTTGGAATTAAATATTTCATCACAAAAAGAAAATTTAAAAAAGAACTTGATGAAGAGACACTCTTTAATTCACTTCAAACAGAATAGAGCTCAACTCCTAACTTGGCATCTGCCTCCATCCCATCTCCTTCCACATGGGGAGATAAACAAAAACTCATGCTGTCCCATCATGTGGCCCATCCAGCTTGATGGCTCAGCAATGAAATGCACAATAGGAGTTAAAATATGTTCTGCCCCTCGTGCAATTCTTTCTGATTAAAAGCCTTTATTGATAAGCAGGACATGTGGAGAGCCTCGATGTTTGATGCTTACTTTATCAAAAACATTTCTTTTGAGCCCCGCTGAAGGACGAAGCATGCATACTTTACACAGTTGAAAGTTCTAAGTCTGGCAAAGTCTGATGATACAAAGTTAAAGTATTTACAATTCCCTCTTTATTTGGAATTTTTGTTTCCTTTTTTTTTTAAATTCAATGTTAGTTAGAAAGTGTGTTGTTTTTTTTACTCTGAGTATCAGAATATAGCCTCCTTCTCCTGATTTGTTTCCACCATAATTAATCTTGCTCTGTGAAAGTATTTCAACCACTTTGATTTTTTTTTATTGAGGGACAGGATGACAAAAACGTTAGACTTCAATGTCGTTTGGTTCCCTTGATCATTTACAGGCAAGGAAACAAAAAAAAAAAAAGATAAGGTGTATAAGAAAGTGACAGTTTTACATAATGAAAAGAAAACATAAGCAGGAGTGGAAGAAATGCTGATCAGAGAGAGTCTGCATTTCAGTAAAGCAGATATATTTACCTGCTCAATGCAAAACAAGAGGTCATAGTCATGCTAGCATCCACCTGTGATACTTAACTCTCAAACTTAGTACAGCAAATACATTGCAGGATATGTGCTAATTAGCACGACAATCATATGGTTTTCAATTATTTGGTCCCAAACTTAAAAAAGGGGCAAATATTTTGAACTCATTAAGTAAACATTTTTCCATTGACATGAATTCCTGTACCAATTTCTGTTTGTCACTTGCTGGGAGATTTCTTTCAGTATCTGCATCGTGATGATACTGCAGTGGAGATCCTGTGATATTTGTTTATGCACAGAGTGAACTCTGTGGCTCAAAACTTTCTAATGGCAGACAATCGGCAAAGGCTCACACTTGAGGAGACATTAGAAGGTAAAATTTAGACTTTTAAACTGCAAAATATCTATTTAAAGCTGCAGAAGTTCCATTATTAATTAACTTATCAAATAATTACTCAAGGCAGTCATATGGCAGCCGTTAACCAAATTTTATCTCAATGTGTGTAGTAAATGTTGCACTGAATAATTTAAAACTATAAAGTGATGTTCCTAACACTCATTCCCAGCTTCCTTTTATTCTTGGAATCTATTAGAGTAGATTTGCAGGATCCACAGTTGAAAATTATCCCTAGTTATCTTATTCTTATCTTATTCATCTGGTATCTGAAGCAAGAAGTGTTAAGCAAAGATCCACTGAAAAAAAACAAAAAACATAACAACCAACTGTTGGTAACAGAAGGAAGATCAGGGTTCAGTCAGGTATTATCTCCTGGGAAAAAGTAATTACTACTGTTGCTATTAAATTATATGCAGGTTATTCCTCCATGAACGTATACATTTATGTTTTATAAATCTTCCCAGTGGTTGTTCAGATATTGTTGCCACAAAAACCTAAGTTGAAACCTGCTGTTGGTGTTGGACAAACTAAAAATAACCCAAGTAACCAGGGTTAATCCTGCTTTAAAAAATATATATCTTCTATCAACCTGACAACATCTCAGTCAACAGGGTTTTGAAGACTGTCTGTAAAGGATTTAATGCCCATCCATTCTTGTTTTTGTTTTTTACATATTTTAGAGTGAAATAAAGAGTTTGTCTAACCAGGAAACAAATGTTGCCATCTGTCTGGCAACTGCAAATGCTACAAAGATAAAGATGAATTTTCTGCAGGAGGAAAGCTCTTAAAGACCTATTCTGGTTATGTGTGTATGTTCTGGCAGACAAAAGAAACCGTGGATGCTTGAAAGGGCACCCAGTGTACTTGTGTCAGCGGTGATGACGCTGGGGAGATAAAGGTTGGGGGTGGCACATTGATTTCTGTCTGATGTGCGAACCGTTAGCCACAGCAAATTAATGTGACGCTACGCAATCTGGCCCGTCTGTCTCCCATTACACATGACCGGAGCCCTGACAAGCCACAACTAATAGATAATGCATGTGAGGGAGATGAGTGAGATTGAGGCAGCAGGGAGTGGTATAGGGAGGAGATGAGTGAGTGAAATGAATTGCACAAGCAAAACTAGGAAGAGAAAATGTGCAAAAAAAAAAAAGTGTCAGACCAGTGAGAGAGAAACAAGGAGCAGAAAAGTGGGATTAAAGCAAGGGAAAGAGCAATAAAGCTGTGCTGAAGAGCTATAGGCTCACTGGAAACGGGGATGTTGGTATAGAAAGAGGCCTGAGGGTAGGCAGATGGACATCTATCACATGAAGATGCACTGTCTCTGAACAAACAATCAGAAACAGACTTCATGAGGGTGGCCCAGCGACGTGCGGTGAAGTTTGAGTCGAGTGAGGCACTGACTCACATGAACCCAAAATAGAAGCTTATATTTCAATATTAATTATGCTATTGATTAATTATGCTTTAATCAACTCCATATTGTTCAACAACGATGGCAAGAAAAACAAAATATTTAATGTAAGGAACAAACTATTTGACTTTTTGGCGCGGGGGGGGGGGGGGCTACTCAAAAATTA